>JAMKCH010020888.1:0-23753 GCA_023653785.1 Ophioderma brevispina | reverse complement strand
GTGCGGCGCACATGACAAGAGATTGCACATGTAACACAGGATTACTTTGACTCGCAGATTAAGGTGGTACACAAAGTATAGGAAATCTACAGCTAGTCAACATTAACTGGGCATACTGTTCTCTTCAGCATGAGACGTTACTGTACTAGTTTTTAAGGTGTTAAGGATACACATATCAAAGGGACAGCGAAAAATAGTACATTCAGAAATGATGGTCATAGCTGGGGATTGTAACTTTTTGTCCCGTGAGAGCATTGTCTGGCTCAAAATACTTGTGAGGTTCACAGGAATTAGTTCATTTCCAAATGGTCTGTGTTGTATCAATCAGAATTCACATTTATTTTGTAGGGCATGTAGGGAGTGCTTACATGAAGTACAATTTTACATTTAGCTCAATATCAGAAGGAAAAAAAATGAAATCTAAAAGCAATAGTCTATTTCTTCTTAGGCCAATATTAATTAACGAAACACTTCCAATTGGTTTATGTACTGCCATTATTCACATTATTATGTTTGTATGGATCCAAGTGTGGAGAATATTGGATCCAAACATATAATGATTAAATTGGATGATTTGGCCCAGTATTTATTGGTCGCGTTATGAGTTTAAAATATTGGGCTATCGACTATGTTACGCCCAATTTTTGCAACTCATAACTCGACCAATAAGAGGGCTCAATTATCCAATTATACCAATAATAATGGACACTCCTATTGGATTCAAATGACTCCCGAGTTTTTAGAGTCAATTACATGAAAATGGTCTGAAAAAATCTTCACCCAATTTCAAATTGAACCCCCCCCCCCCCAAAAAAAAAAGGAAATTCTTAAACTAGATACCACCATTTTCAAATATCTGCCCCCACTAAAAATACAGCATATGGGGCCTGGCCATAAAGATGCAAATTCAGCATAATTTTGGTCTACATTAAGCGGCACTGGCACTTTTCACAAAATATGAAATTTTTCTTCAATTTGCTTCTCACAAGTGAGAGTCTAGGCCATTGAAGAACAGAGATATATTTTACACATAAAAATAACATACCCAAAAAACAGATAGGGACATTGATATGAGGATAAAGACATCCAGGTACTTTGTAGGCCAACTTTTAAGTTTTCCATAACTTTAATCAAACAAATGTGGATATTCCATGAATATTTTTGCTCGTACTCACTGATATTTTAAAACCACAAAGGTTATATAGACCGGTCAAATAGTGCGCATAGCGTGGGAAGAAAACATGCAACAGCGGTTGCGTGTTATTGTGTTAAACGCCATTTTGTCGGTGTCTGCTGAATAAACGTTGCCGGCGATTGTGAAAATTATAAAATCGTTCTGTTACAATAAGGAAGTGATTGGTCTAATTATTTTGGGTGAGGGCCTTTTGTCTATAAGCTTTACAACCATGCAAAAAATATCGATTTAAAAAATTTGACGGGGCGCACTATTTTTCAAATGTGCCATTGATCCTGTTTAGCACCCACCTGTTGCTCTCAGCAACTGCCCCACCCACCCGTCTGATTTAAAGGCTTCTTGCCCACATGCTATGTTTACGACACTAAAGTGTTAAAATCACTTTCTCTGCTTTACTTAACCAAGTATCCACCATATTTGTGCGATGTATGTTAGCAATAAGCTACAATACAACCCACAACAACAAGTCCCACAAGTGCGCTCTGTAAGTTCAATGAAGAGAAGATACCAGTAGCTTCCCACAATTCATTGCGTCCATAAAGTTTTTGTACAGGTTGCAATGTGGGCGTTTGAGATGAAACGCTCTTAAAATGCAAGTTTGTGATCAGTGTACTGTCATTTCAGCCATGTTTCATTACTACGACCACAGCAGTACCTGTGCAAAAACCCTCCATGGAAGGGCAATGCATTGTGGGGAAGCTATTTAAATCTCTCTTGTGGTGAAGCATATATATGTAAGGGTGTATGCTATTTCCCTAGTTTATGATGTTAAACATGTATGTAAGTAAAAAGTGAACATTGTAACCATAGTTCCCCAGGAAATTTAAAAAGATTTTCCTTAAGTTTCATATCTCATTTAGGTTTTTTCATCCCAAAACACTGAATATGCATTTGATTAAAAGAGTTTCATCTTTGGTCAATTATATTAAGTGTTTCTTTTCTCTACACTGGAGAATATTAATTGTCAAAAAAGTGGACTTATTTGCGACTACTTAAATATTAGTCAATGCACATTATTTTTTTTTTTAATAATCCACACAATAGTGCTAAAAGTTGGTTTGAACTAAACATATGCTTTCTAAAGATTGTTCGGAGTAAATTTTCATAATTGCAAATATTTCTACAACTTTTACAAATGTATGTATTGTTTATTACAAAATTGTCAAAGTGACTAAGTAGCAAATGGCCAATGTGGTACGTAATCCGGCATTTTGGTGCTTGACTCACTAAATTCTAGTCATGTGACCGAGTTTCTAAGTCCTCTTTAATAGTCATTAATTTGTCATTTGACAATTAAATTCCGTCAGTCATTAATAGTCATTTTAACGTGTAAATTTAGAGGGTAATGAACAGATTTTGTAATCATGTAACTACTTAAAATATGGGAGGTTATCTTCCGGCATACAAACTTTCCCAGTATGAAGTACATTTTATGAATGATAAAACAAGTGAATTTGGCAATTACTATTTTACTTATCAAATATACACATTTTTTGACTAATTAATATTCTCAGTGTATAGTTGTTTCGTCTTTGGTTAATATATTTTTAAGTGATTCCTTTCTAGATGGAGAAGAAGGAAGGAAGGTTTTGCTCGATTTATAGGCTATGTAACACATAGTCATGAAAGAAAGGAAAATAGAAAAAGGAGTTCGAAATAGGAGGGGGGGAAGAAAGAAAAATATAGAAAAGGCAGAAAATAATGAATTTTTGCTGATGTTATAGGCTAACTTTGCCATGGCCCTAACATACACACAGAACCAAAAATATCTGAGTTAAAGTTGGAAATAATAGGAAACAGACTTGTAATTCAGATGATGGGCCCAGGGATATTACAAATTAAATTGATTTCACTAAATACATGGAAAATGAAGTGAATTTCATTGATTGAAATGTTAACTCCCCGCCTAAAAAATCGCAAGATGTTGAAATGAGCCAACAAACATGCTCAAACTTGCTTTTAAATGACACGCGCCAGCCAAGAGGATAAATCTCTCAAACTTCCACATCATGCTTCGTTATCAATGCATTACGGACACAGGTCAATAAGCAAACACATTACGTGAACAACGCTCAGTAGGCGGCGCCACTGGGGGCATGGGGGGCTTTGCCCCCCCCCAAAAATTTCACTTTTCCCCCCGTTTTCCCCCCCCAGAAAAAAGAGGGTCTGGTGCGCCACTGACAACGCTCCTGGCATTGATTATTATAATTTACATATAATTTACCTTTTTAATACAGCAATTTAATTGCTTCGGAGTTTTAGGCGGGGAGTATAAATTGTCAAAAAGTATTGAGCCATTATTTTGCAAAACATATAAAATACTAAAATTAAAAAAAAAAAAAAAAAAAAAAAAAAATAAAAATGTTTTAAACTGGTAAAACTATATTATCAAGCCCATGCAGGCATAATGCTTTTGAAAAAGAAATTGCCAGTTTTAATGCTAGCCAAAATATATAGTAAGAAGATTACATTATGTTGGACAAAAAGAGGCATTGTAAGAAAGTGGGAAGTGAAGTTGAAACCTTAAACTGAGTTGCTGGAGGGCAGTATTATGTACCGACCATCCCAAATGACAACAGAGGGTTTGTGCTTTCACTTCCACTGTCTTCACGTCGTTCAGACGGGAGGGGTCGTCGTATTTCTCGGCACAGAAATTTGTTTGCACTATTGGTCCAATTGATTTAATTGTGATTGTTGGAGACTCATGCCCATGATCAAATAAAATTTGGAATGGACCAAGTTTTTATTATCTACTCATGAATAGTGATCCTACAGATATTGGCCTATCAATGTATGAGGAGTATGTGCAGTTGGAAATAGTTTAATCAAAACAACCAAAATGAAAACATAATTTTGTTGCTCTGGTAATTGGAGGACAGCTATCTTTTTTAATTTTTACATTTGCAGGGCAAAAAAACAAGTTTGTGACCTGACCATTTTCAAACATAGACCATGAATTTTTTTTTGGGGGTGGGCTTAAAGGTATGCACTATTTAAAGATTTTAAATTGCAAACTTGTGTCATTTTTTCCTTATTTGTGGTGCTTTGCAACCATTTGTTTCCGACAGGTAAAAAAGTAATATTTGAACAATTTTCTAAACCAAAGCACTGAAACCCAATTTGTCTGAAGTTTAAGTTTAGCACACCCAAACAATGTGGACAAAATTTGTGGCCCAAATAAAACTATATTTGGTGAGTCTGAGGCAAACATGTTAAGAATTAAATTAGTGCTGATTTGCCGTAAGCCCCCAGCTATGCACTTAAAGGAGATGGCCCCATTTACTTATATAGGCTGGATCAGGTCCGTAGCCAGGCATTTATGCGGGGGGGTCGGATTTGCCAGAGGTGGACCTTTTGCGTACCAAACAAAAAATTTTCGGCTCGCTTCGCTCGCGGTTGGACCCAAAATTTTTCACCGTCGTCTCCCAATCTTGAAGGGGGGGGGGGGAGAGAGGGAGAGGGCCAATTCCATGAGGAATTTTCTCACCATTACAGCAAACCTTTTAGGGGTGTTGAAATAAAAAGGTCCACTATGTAGGACTAGCCCTGATTTCTTAAACCCCAGGTCGAAAGTTAGATCCCTTGGAGAATATCAACCATTAAGTTCATTTTAATTGAATTTGGAAAATTTTTTTCGAGACCCCAATGCCATCTGTAAAGTTTTCACACACTATTTAAAGGGCCATTGTTCAGGAAGTCACACGCATGAAGATTGACTTGCCCACCATGACAAAACAGCAATCTAGTGAAATTGGAAACATTATTTTGAGTTAGGTTTTGTCCAAAGATAACCAAAAGAATGTTCAAGTTTCTCTAGATGGTCTGTTTGTCAATGTGGGCAAATAAAAGTTTGGTCAGTTATGTGACATTCCCGAAGAAAGACCCTATCTGTTTTCAAGTAAGAATAAAGAGGTGGGTGATTTGGTATAAAAAATTCTGTAAATTAATATTGGTTCGACCAAAATAGGGCACATTTGGCTTATAACCTCCAAAACCAACTATTGTTAGCCCAAAATGGTAAGCTTCATCACACACAATATTAGACCAATAAAATATGGGGGGTCCTGGAAATTAAGTTATTACCTATAGATCATGGACTTAGAGGTATGTGTTCCGATCGCCTTTATGACCTCCCAATTTACCCGGAAGTAGCATTGATTTGATATCGATGAAAGGCTGTATTTCTCATTGTCGTACTGAATACCAGCTTCTAAATCCATTCTTCTCAGACAGACCAAACATGCCCTTTTAATGTTAACCAATCAAATATTCACAGTGATGAATATGGGTGGATACATGATTGTGTACAAAATTTGATAAGTAGGGTGGTTTTCTGGGAAATCGGGCAATGCACGCACATACTGTGTAGGGTATCAAAATCATCAAAAATACAAACTAGGGTCTATTACCTTTTAAATTATGGATTTAGATGTGATATTTTTAATACTCGTGAATCAGTTTGACTTTTTCACACAAAAAATGGCTGTGAAAAAAGTAGTTGTCTTCCAGATTTTCTCCTTATTTCATAAAATATGAGTTTCACTGTGTGATTTTAATCATTTTTGATTTGAGGAAATTACCAGCATTGAGCAATGCCTCTCTCATGTACTTTGTCTCCTACAATAACCTTTTAAGGGTTTCCTGAGTTGATATATACACAATACATGAATGCTTGTTGCACGTATGGATTGTGTCAGAGGCAACAGTTATGGTCTGTTTCTTATTAAAATGAAGTCTAAGTCATGATTTAAATTATTTTAGTCCTTGAAAAATGGAATGAATTGAAGAATAACTGTCAAGATGACGAGACCTATGATAATTGTAATCAAGAAGCTGTGTAAAACTGATACTTGTACACATATAGGAAAACGAATACATAACACCTTCATTTAACATGTGAATATCAGTTTGTTTAACAGGACAGGTACATAAGAGACTATAGCCTGTTCACGGTATATTATATGAAAAAATCTTGTTTTTAAAGCAGCACTGGCCCATTTTCAGAGAACAAATGAAATTTTCTTCAATTTGCTCGCCAATGATAGTATAAGCCATTGGAAGAAAGAATAGCGATATATTTATACATAAAATAACCTACCAAAAAGCAATAGGGACCTAATAAGCGCTAAAGCATCCAGGTAATTTGTAGGGCTAACTTTTAAGTTTCCGTGAACTTTAAGCAACAAATGGGTCTATTACAGAATATCATAGACTCGTAGTCATTGATATTAAAACCACAAAGTCACAGACGGGTCAAAAAAGGTGCATGCCATTTGAGAATCACTCTGGCATGTGTTTCTGTGTTGCATGCCAATTTCACATCGTTTGCTGAATTAAGTCGCCTGGCGGAACATTAAAAATCGTTATGTACCCATAAGCACGCTGATTTGGGCTTAATAAATTTCAGGTGAGGGCTAATGTGTAGAAAAAGCACTATTTTTCAAATGTGCCAGTGTGTCTCTTTTTTTAAAGTAGCAAAACCAATATCAAAGTACTTGTTTAGGGTGCTGCAATTTCTAAACAGTCACACAAATACTTGTTTAGGGGTAGCAAATAAAACCAAAAATACTTGCTTGGGTTGGTTTCTTCCAATGAAAAATGCATTAGGGTACATTTGGAAGGCCATTACAAGAGCATGATATGTAGCCCCTCCTCTCTTCTACACCAATGGCTGCTCCGAATGTGTACAATAGATTGCGCTAAACTCTGCATCTGTTTTTGGTTCACCTTTTGCCCATGTGAGGACCAATAATATGATTTTGACAACCAGGAAAAATGAATGACATCAAATATTTGCTGCTAACAGTGACCGGCTAAACTGATTACATGGCACTCATGCGTTGGTGGTGGACATTAGGTAATGGATTCAAGACCTTGCAATAGTGCCCAGGACAGTGTCAGGTTTGAGTCTTATAGAGTATTTAGTCTGTGTGTGAAAGTACTCATTTATGACTTAATATAAAGAGCACAATTGATGGGGGTTGCTGTCCTGAACTTTTCCTCAGGAAAATTTGGAATATAATCGTCAGTGAAACAACTAAAGGATATAAATCAAAGACGAGGACAGGGAACCTAACCCAACTACTTTAACCCTGGGCATTACCTGCCTATTCAGCATCTGAGCACTATTTTGATGGTCAATTTTAAAGTATATCATGTATGAGCAAATCAGAGTTACTGTAAGAATGTTAGTAGGGTGTACAATAGAGCACAATTTGCTGGTACTCAGACCACCACTATTTCAATTGTACCCTATAATGAGCCATAAGACACACTGTATATTGTTGCAGGGGCGGACCAGGATTTGAAAAAAAACGTCCAAATTACCGGGGGGCTGAAAGGCTAACTGTCCAAAATGGGCTGATTTTGCAAGTTTTTGTGCAGAATTACAGGGAGGCGCGCGCCCTTCCGACTAGGACTAACCAAGATGCACATTTTTCCCGGCTTGTGAGACCCCCAATTTGTCACCATTTGCTTAAGAAATCTGGAAAAGGGAGGGATTTATTTAATAAACTCTAGTCAGTACCATTGATAAGGATACTTGTACAATTGCTATGTTTATTATTAGTGCTCCCTATACTTAAACACTAAACTTCCACTACACATGTCCCCACTTAATGGGTTTGGTGTGGTGGTTCAGGGTTAGTCATTTTTTTGAAATAAGGTAATAAATAACTTTACCAAATTTTGCTCAAATTTTTTATTTTTTTTATTTTTTTTATTTTTTTTAATTGTCAGGAAAAAAAGTTGTCCAAGAAACGGTGAACAAACCACCACTAATGCTACATAGTCATCCCTGTTCCCTTAAATGCCCTTAGATATTTCACACTTGTTAATCTTGCTGAATACCTCATTGTAATCAGCTGGCACGGCTGCGATAAGTCGTATATCATAAAAAGTATTGTGGTTTAAATTTTCACAAATGGATAAGAAGTGCTCTTATTTTGCATAGCTTGAAATTTTCAAACTTTGACCTTTCTACCAACCCTTCTATTAATGCTCTATTCTGTTGCAAAAACGTTTCATGCCGAAGCGAAGTGGAAATCACAAAATTTCTTGTTTAAACTTTACCTTAAAGGCGACTCAGAGATTTCGAATACATTATTTTTTGTTATAGTAATAAAATAATAATTAGGCTAACGATAAGTGCGGTAAAAATGGCTTATTCCAAAGTATGAGATGACATCAGATTTTTATTTTCATACATGAAAAGTTAGATTTAGGCACCGTACAACAGTGCCATAGCATACCGTGTTGTATAACAAAAATTCCGGGGATCCAGAATTATAAACAGAAGTTTTGTAGTGATTTTCTATATATGACGGACTTCAATTTGAGCGTAGTTATCTCACACAGTGATAGTATGTGGAACAAGAATGATGTATATGCAAAAAAACACTATTTGGAAATCTCTGAGTCAGGCCTTTAAATATAGCTACATTCAGTAAGAATTTGAGGCAAGTCGTACTATTACTTTTCACAATTCATGAGAAAAAGCACCCAAAAATTGTGCTCATTCCCAGTGTTATTCAAAAACCACTCAATTCCTCCTAAATTAGGTGATTGTGTACTTTGTTTTTTTTTGTTTTTTTGCCCCTAATTTGGACACGGTAGTTCGCTGAAAGGGGGTTTTCCCCAGTGGCGTAGCAGAGGGGGGGAAGGGGGGCAGTGGCCCCCCCATAATTGATTTCGTCGTCGTTGAGATGAGCCCGTCGAGTTCACTTTGAAAAATTCAGGTCATTGCACTTGCAGCCGGATTGCCAGGAAAGTATAGGTTTAAAGTTCAATGGACAGCGTTGCGACAAGTAAAATTTACAAAAATCGTACAAAATACCCTCAGAGACATTTAAGCATATAAAACCCAAATTAGGGGGCTGCGCCCCCTCTACCCCCACCGGGGCTTCGCCCTGGAACTCCAACAGGGGCCATATGGGGCTCCTGGACCCAACCCATTTTCTGTCGGTTGAGATGCGAACCACTGGCGACCCCACTATGAAAATCCTAGCTACGCCCCAATGCTGAAGTACAATAAAGAATTATTTTTAGGCTTATATAGCGTACTGATTTCAATGTCCATTGATTGTACACTGACCTCTTGATACAGTGTCAAAATTTCAACAGTATTCGTTTTATATCCTGTGAAGTACATATAGAGAGTAGACGAAAGACAAAGGGCAGTGATAGGAATTTTGCTTGGAGACAGTGGTCCCACGGTACGGGAAAGTGAAGTTGCTATCAAATTGCAATATATGCTTGTAGGGGTCAGTAAATATATTCAGGTACACATACTAGTTGGTTCTATATATTTGATGGAAACAATTTCTTTCTAAAATCCAAGGGTTCTATTCAAATAAAATAAATTAAAACTCCCAATTTTAGGTGTATCCTTGGTGTTAAGGCCTGAGGAATGAAATTCAGTCAAGCCTGTTAGGAATAAAAGCGCTCTACACCAAGGTATCCCAAAAACTGGGGGTCGCGAACCTTTTGGGGTCGCGGAACAAGGGGCGTCCCCAGACCATTTAATGGGGGGGGTGTGAGTATTTGTGCGACAAAAATATCAGGGCGGAGTTAAGAATTATAAATTTTTTCGGCTCGCTTCGTTCGCAAGGTCTTAGGTAGACTAAAATTGTTTTCACAGTCAGGTCGAAATTCTGAAGAGAAGGGGGGGGTTGGGGGGGTGGGGGGGGGGGGGGGGGTGGGTGGGGGTGGGGGGGGGGGTGTGGCTACCCCTGGGTAGGGGAGTCAACGCCGACAAGTCCACATTTTGCGACATTAATTTTGCAATATGGGGGGGTTGTCACCCCCCCACACCCCCCCTTGGGCCGGCCCTGCGCGGACCTTAAGAAGGGGGTCGCGAAGTTAATTTAAATGAAATGAAAGGACTTGCCAAAGACAGTAAGCCGAATGGTTAATAATATTAATTTAACTAATATAATTAACTATGTCAAGCAAGCCAACTGATTGTGCAGTTTTGAATCAATTAAAATTGTACTTGATAGTAAAAAATTTCCGTGCCTTGCGCGCAAATCCGTATGAAGTGTCATTACAGCACTGTCCAAAGATCAAAATTGAATTGAATCTATAAGGAAATTAGTCATGTCAAGCAATCCAAACTAATTTACAGTGTTTGATAAATCAATTCAATGTGTATTTGCTTAAAATTCCGCAAGCTCGCACACAAATCAGTATAAATTGGCACTTACAGGACTGTTCAAAGACAAGAATGTATGAACACGGATGGCAATTGAAATAGTGGTATCTTTGCCACACGTGTGCACTTGTTTTGGGAATGGAGAGCACCATGCCTTAGAATGCCACAAACTGAATTTTTAATTAAGGATTGCCTGCTGCCATGTCATCAGTAGATTCAGAGCTTCTGGTATATAGGGCGACCTTGTTGCAAGCCCATTCCCCTGGCTGAAAAATTGGTGTCCCCAATACCTTCATTTTTTCTTACTGGTCAATTTTCTTCGAGAATAGATTATTTTGAGCAATGGGGTCGCCGCAAGCCTCAAGTGTCAAGAAAGGGGGTCTCGGGACACAAAGGTTGGGAAACCTGCTTATCACTGTATACACTGTAATCGTCACATCCTGGCCTTGATGCGGGGATTTATTGGGTTTCAGGACAGTGACATCCCTGGCTTGTTTCAAGACAACAAAAATTAACCAAGGGAGCATACGCTGTGGCCTACGAGGTGGGCCCGAATGACCGGTCCCTGAAACTTGATAGTGCCCCATCAGGGCAAAATTGTGAAAGTACGGAACGGAGGTATTAACCACATTCACCTTATTCAATTCTATGATTATTCATGCAAAAAATTATTCATTCATTCATATATTATTTATTTTCCATCAATATATTACAGACAAAAATGTACAGGATAAAACATGATGGATGAGATGCAACAAAAAGCAAAGCATGAATAACCGTTTTCCAACACCAAATATTAATAATCACAACAACAAACTAAGACAAACAACAAACAGTGACACACATAGACAAAAAACAACAACAAGGACAGTGGTCTCAAACCCTAAGATACAATTCCTGCAAATATACCACCTTGTGCCAATATGACACAAAAGGAGACAGAGGCTGCCCAAAATAATGAATAACCTTAAATGAGAAGCATATGTATACACAATCCAAGTTAAAATAATAGGAAATGGAAACTTTGATGAAAAAAACTCCCTAACATGTGGGGGGGGGGCACTTATTGATTGGACAAAATAGGAACACGTGGCAAACCATGGCACAATTCGCGCAGCAACAAAGACATCCAAGTTACAAATCATTTTGATCAATTAATTGGAATGTGAACTGAACCCCGCAGTTCATCATTTATTGTACATATCGGCCCTTGGCCCCTTTGCACTACAATATAAGTTGACAAAATATGAGGAAGACATATGCATAATTATAAAGTGAAATTTTTTTTTTTTTTTTTTTAATCAATAACTAAATAAGCAGGAAAACAAACAACGAGAGACCACTTATATCAGTTGTTTTTTCGAACTCATCAGAGATTAAACCTTTGGAGGACTCGGATCGGATCGTATTTCCTGGGTAAATATTGTTGGCGAATGTCCATCGAAAAATTCACAAACCAAGAACAAAAATGTATTCGTCTCAATATTCCCATCTCTACTAGGTCACAACGCCGGTCCCTCCACATTCAATCTCAGTTCTTCCTGCCAATTTCAATCTTGAAATATGAACTTGAACATCTTAACCTTGCTTAGAAAACGCCTATGAGATGAGTGTTCTGTTATAACATACGATATTTTCAGGGGCCAATAATTCTTTAAAAGTGCAATATGTTCTTAATTTATCAAGAGACAAAACATCACAGTGCCAACTTTTGTTTGCATACATCTACGAGTCTCTGTTTCTTAGAATATCCAAAAAAATAACTTTCATTTTCACACCCGATTAATACCACGCATGCCAAACCATATGTTAGGAGGACCTTTTTAACGTGCGTGACCCCGGTTGTTGAATCCTCTGTCATCAAATTAAACAAATATATAACCCTTTTTTTTTTTGGGGAACCTATCATTTCCCATATGTAAAAGCTGAAACCAAAATTTTTTAAATACAACGAGTCATACAGGTTACATAAATGGGTTCTGCCACTTCTCCAATGGCCGCACAATTTGCAGTAATTTTGGGAGACTTGTAAGAACTGTTTACATCGCTTTATGAATGAACCTTTTCTATACAGTCATACTGTTTATAACCCAGATTTCAGAACCATAGGTTAATATAGGTAAAATAGTTTTGCATCAAAATTTTAAATAAGAATCCTAAGACATATCAACCAACAGCATTCCAAGTTTTCCTAAGCACTTAAAGCCTTTAAAGCCTTGTCGGCCAAGACTCTTGTGGCTCTCCCCCATGCATTACCAGTTGACATTTGAATACCTGATATTTGTAAGATGCAACCACATCAAGAGGGTTACTTTCATAAACCAAGCTTCAAATAAGCTCATAATTGGTTATGTGACCGTCCACTAAATAAGTAAAGATGTTTATGAATTTAACAAAATTTAACATAATAAACCTAACTAGATTTGTTTTTTCTCCCTGAATGAAAGAAGAAAGCTCCTCCTAAATGGCGTTTAAGTTTTTAGCCATTCTAATACGAAGTGTTAAATTACTTCCCAAAAAGTTGGCCCCCGCGGTTAACAACCTATTTCATTTTGTGATCTCAATCCGGTAATTTTGATTTATTTCTTGTATCATATTTATGTACACCTTCCAAATCGGTGAATAAATGGTCAAATGATTGTGGAAGTAAACCACATTCTTGTCTTGTACATAAAACATACCCATTCCTTATCAATAGAATTTGGAAAATATCTAATATGATTATACTTTTCAAACAAATGGGGGGTTTGGTGTGACATCGATAAGGCTTTCCAAGACGGTAGCCAGATGGACCAATCAGTGACGGTTTTCACTTCCAGAGCCCACGATCATTACTTGTTGAGAATGCAAAGTTCAAATTTTCATGATGTACAGTAATTAAATCAAAGACAACTTCTAAAATTTATTCCTTGTCCCTACCAACCTTACTTTACCATACTAACACAGGATAGAATATAATAACACTGCCCACATATTCATAATTTTCAATCCTCCACACTTCTCCTTCATAATAAATATTGATTGATCCCTAAAACAATATCATGTAGTGTTTAGATTAGTGCTGATAAGCACTCCAAGCAAAAGAGCACGACATGGTAACTGATACCTTCTCTGCACTAATATCTTTTCCCCATTCCATTTTTTCTCTTAAGCAAGAATTATGCACTCCACTAAGGCAGTTTCATCAGTTAGTTTCCCCATTAGGCCTGCAGATTGAGCCTGCTTTTGGGGGTGAAGTGGCAACTATCGTACTACAAGCTAATTTTGATATTTTTATAAACTATAGGTCCTACCTATCTCGCAGATATAAAATTGCCCGAAATTCCTCTGGGGGAACATGTTCAAATGACGTCATCAAAATGGCCTCCATTTCTGTGTATATTTGGTATTAAATTTTAGTGCATGGCAACAATTAAGGCTTATTTTATGTTTTTAAATTAATGTTGTTGACATTTCTACATGTTGTAATACTTATGAAATATGGTGCAAATCAAATTGATACCAAAATAAGTACCAACATTAACTAGTAGGTTGACACGATGACGTCATAAAGTGCGCGGGGCAGCAAAAAGATGTTTATTTCCATAGACACACACAATATGCGAAAATTCAATTTTGCACTGAAAATATCGGATTTTCATGCAAGTTTTGGCTCTAAATGATAACAAACTACAAGTTCTATGTATACAGAGTGTTTTCTGGCCATACTCTGCAGAATATTTTCAAAACGTACCGTAAAATTATAATAATTATTAAATAATAATAATAATAGTTGGCAACGACCCCCTCAGCCATTGCCTTTGAAGGTGGGTCCTTCACATTTGTTTCCGGTTAAAATTGACCGGAGAGGTTGTCTCAACAATTTACCTTGAAGCTTTGATGATAATTTAGAGCTCCTAAGGAAAGTTTCGTGGGGTAAGTGGTACAGGGAAGGTGGTAACCTCGCAGAGTGGACGTACTGTATAATAATACCTGGGATGAATATAGCTATTGGCTGGCAACTACCCCTTAGCCATCGACTTTGGTAGCAAACCCTAACCCCGACGAAGGGGGCACCCTCACATTTTTTCCGCTAAAATGACTGAAAAATGTCCCAACAATTACCGGGAAGCCTTCGATGATATTAGCATTTGCAAACCTAAGAAAAATTCCGTTGGGGGCGTGGTAACTTCCCCCTCACCCCGAAAGACGAGGGTTGTTTGCTATAGCCAGGGCCGTAACGAGTGAAATTTTCACTCTCAAAAAGAGTGAAATGCTTGTTTAACTCCTTTGGAGTCATTTTCACTCTTTTGGAGCAGAAATTCCCTCTTTAAAGTACAAGACCCCTCTCATTTTGGAGTGTTTTACAAAAGTTTCACTCTTTTTTGGGAGTGAAAGTTTCACTCATTTACATTTAGAGAGTAGCAGGATGGGGTGCGGGCCCTCGAAAAAGTGGACGTTTTTTGTAAAAGTAGACCATTTTGGACTGTTTGCGCACCCCTTCACCAAAAATGTTGACTTTCTTGTCAAATTTCTTTAAATTTTGTACCTTTTTATTTAAAAAAAATCAGCAAAAAGTGGATATTTGGTCCCTTTTGTGGAATTTGATGTTGCCAATCCTCCCCTCGCATGCGAAGCTAGCTATAGCAGGTGCAGGTACCCGTCCAACTACGGCATAATAAGTATTATTCTAAATGTGGAAATATGGGTCTTATTTGTATTTCAATTACAGACCAAATTCATCCGCTATTGTTATAGAATAGTATGCCCTGTAAGACGCTTATTAAATACGGGTCACCTTTAACCCTTTTCAGTGCTTCTTTACCATCTTTATCCCTAAAGTTCACCGCAAAAAAGGAGGTAGTGTTGTTGTTCTTGTTAGATCTAGGGGAAATTTCCCCCTAAAACAAGTCAGGGATCCGCTCCGTAATTTCTGAAAAGCGCAGTTAAGGAACGTTAGGGATATAATTTATATAGCAAAAGAAGAAACCAAGAAATCTGGTCAATCAAAATCTGAAGATGAACCTTAAATTGGCTAAAGGGTGGGTAAGTGGTATCATGGGCGTAGTAGAAATAAAAGATGAAGTGCCCCATCTTGAAGAACTAGATGAGCGATCATGATGTAAGGCTGTTATTTGTGACATATGCATTGTTGTGTCATCTGCAAGAAGGCACATAGGGATTGCTTTGGTAGTGTGTCTGTCTGTGAATGTGTCTGTGGTTAAAATATTGACCCAAATGTTAACCCAAATGCGTACATTTTCATGAAGCTTGGATACAATGGTCTTTGGATAGTGGCCCACATGTTGGTGACCTCATAATGATCTTGTTGAAATCGTGTGGCCTTTGTATCCATTCACAAACTGCGACGGCAGACTACGCGTGCGATCGGTGAACGCTGTATTTTCACTTTTAACCAATCCTGATACCAGGAAAACTTAAAGTAAATTGCTTCATTTGCAACCCTTTGACGATTTTTAGGATGCAATGAATTACAAAACGCTGGCGATCGACCCATTAATAGCACCAGTTGTAAATGCACCTGTCTTGAAAGAAAAGTGGACAATACAAAACCAAATTCCTTATACCGCAAATTCATATCTGTATATAAAACATTACTTGGAAGTAATTATTAAACAGATAATGTATAAAATAGCAAGGTAATTCGAGGTCAATTGTTATTTAAAAATATCTAATGATGTGCTTACAGCCAAATATGATTCTATAAATGGTAAACCAAATGAACTGCAAATGCATCTGAGCATTTGTTTTTATGTTCATGTGCGTCCAAAAAGTGCTAAAAATGTAGATTTTGTAACCGTAGCGTAGTTTCTAATCTGTAACATTCCTCTAACGGCTCCCGATTTCACTCCTGGGTAAAGAGAAGCAAGGAGGCAACGTGCCTTGCCTAAAAGCAACAGTACGTTGACGATTCCCGGATTTAAACCCACCGCCTTCAGAACTGCAGTTGTCCATTCTTATCCATCACACGTGCCCAACCATCTGCTCATCTACAAAAACCACCCCCTCTCCCTCCCCCCCCCCACCCCTACTCCCTCTCAAAAGAAGCTGGATGTTACACTAAGAATATGTCCACTTATCATAGTTTTTCCGCAAGATACCTTGGGGTCCTTTTACCTTACAGAGGATATATAAGTCATAAAAGACTGTGACAAAATGTAATAAAAAATGTCTACTAACTATCTGTCTTGAAATATGAAATCAACAAATTACAATTTTTCTGTCTTTCCTCGTCCACCAGGTTTTTGTACTACGTTCACTACCATTGGGTGTGGTTACCCCACCCCGTTTTTTTCTAATTAAGCGACAAAACATCATCTTGTTTGGTATCAGTGTGTAGCTACATATGTCCTTTCTTCAATCCAAGTACAAACATATCAAGTTTTAACAATATGACGTCATAGTGACGTCATAACAGAGCTTATTGTTAAACATATTTTTTAAGCAAATCGCCAAAATCAATGGTTTTTTGACCATTTTTGTCATTCATGCAAGTAAAATTGGTATTTATTTGGCAATGATGGGTGCCAAAGTACGCATACAAATGTTATTACTCTAAATCATAAGAAAAGAAATACAAATATTGTCAGTATTTGCTTACAATAGCATTTTACATAGTAAAGTATAGGAGGTGGCTTTGATGGGACACCCTGACCTCCCTGAAGGTGGTACCTCCAATTTCATTTTCGCTAAAATGACCACACAGGATGAACTTACAATTACATAAAATGCCTCAGATCATATTCGTTTGCGTTTTTGTGCGACAGGGGATCATCCGTTGGGGGGGGTACTGGAATACCATGGTTTTGATTATTTTCTTTAAAATTTTGAAATGTATAAAAATGTTGCCATCATTTTAAAATTTCTTGCATGATAGGCACCACTCTTCTGTGTACACAGGTACACCCTCTTTACCGCTACCGTTTTTTTTATAAACTTGTATGTTGAAAGAGGATTCAAATCGTCATTTGTAAAAACTACCACAAAGCTTTTCCCTGGGATTATGAGAAAACGCTTACTTTCGGGACTGAGAAATAATTAAAGTGGCATTTCGTGATCCACAAACCTCGTCCCCCCCCCCCGATTTCCCCTCGGAAAAGTTGAGATTTTAAATATCATGCTGAATCGTTAGCCTTAGTAATCCCACGTTTAACCAAATCTTACGTGCAAATTCGTTTCGTATCTGTAGAAATTAGCAATTTTCGTATTTTCTGTCCGTAAACGGACATAAATTACAGCACAGTGGCCTAATGGGACCGTGGGAAACGAATCATTTGCTCATAACACAAACCTCAAGCTAGGGATCAACTAACTTTCGTGATACAGGTTTTCTCAGGATATCTAGTGAAACATGAATAAAACAAGGTGCTGGAATCCGAAATGCACCTTTAGGTACTTTAAAATGCAATGCACAAAATTTATAACACGCCTTGGTGCTTCCAGAGCTTTAAATTGAGAAAAAGTACCCATCCAAATAGTTAAAAATGCATAGAATGTACCAATATATCCTAAATTTTCATATCTTATGGTTAATTGTGCGCTTTTAACAGCTTTATGCACTCTTTAATTTCTTCTTCTGCAACAATATTTTTACAAATAAATTATGTTGATAAAAAGCCAGAATTTCACAATTCTAAATAAGAACGAGAATAAAATGCCAGCATCCACCACTCAAAATATTGGATGCCCATCCATTATGACACCATCTAAGATTGCCAAAACAAAAAATCTCATCGTTTATTCTCTAAATAAATGGCATTTGGGCAACAAATTGCTCACTATCAGCCATACCAACTACAGAGCATCTCGTGATAGGTTAACCATTAGATTAGAGCTTCATAACTAAATAGGTAATTTTCTGGTCTTCATATTGAAAAAAATTATAATTCAGTGAATTAAGCTCATACTTTGCCATGATATTGCTGTATTTCCTCTGTGAGAGTTTTAAATATGAAAGAAACATGCCTAAAGTGGACAGATTTTCAATAGACAACTGTGTATAAGTGAGTTAGTGTCATTTAATCACAAGAGTACATCAGTTTATGGTTAGAAAAACTTGTTTTGTATATCTTTGAACAAATACAGATATTTTATTTTGATGCTTTTGATAGAAAAAGACCTTTTATGGATGTGGTATCCAAGTTGTAATTATAGAAGCAGTGCTTGATTTCAGGGGCGGCGCCAGGGTAAAATCATAGGAGGGGTGAAACATCATAGGGGGCGAAACAGTACAAAATGAACTCATTTTTGTTAAAAACCCCTAATTTTTGCGCAAAAACCCATGTTTTTCCTAAATTTTGAAAATCTCAGGGGGGCGGCCACCCCCCTGGCGCCGCCCCTGCTTGATTTTGACATTTTCATGGTGTTAGATTTTCGCACAGTTAGGGGATGACATTGTAGCTTTATCAATCAAATAATTTTAATATTGTCCGTCAAGATTAAGTCCCTGCCATAACTCACACACTAGAGTATTGATTAGTAATGCTTCATGTGAATTATTAGGAATATAGCTCTGTAAAATTTATTTTTTTTCTATACAGAGTAAAGTTGACCCAGTGACATAACACATCCTGTTGTTAATGGACATCAGGCTCGTACATATCTTATTATATTGATATTGACAAATACAAGTCCAAACAAGTACACGTAGAACATCAGTAATCACAGCTATTTGATCCAATGCAAATTGTCTCATTTATGTTGACAACTGATGTAAGTAGGGACATGCAAGAGCTATTACCTCTATAAAAAATCAGAAAAATCCAATGTGGGAATCATGCCATATAGGTCATGATTTGTATGTTAAAGTGCCCTCTATAAGCTTCTATATACCCATTTGCCATAGATATCTGTATGGAAATATCATATGTCCACAATGAAATTTCGTCAAATCAATCCTAATGTTGATTAGAAGTTAATGGCTGAATTTTTTTAGCTTCGAGTGCATTGGCCAAAAATCAATGCATGCATGCTCAGTTTGACAATGAATAATGGCACAAGCTGCGGGGCGAGTGTCATTAGGGACTGACGCAAGTGCATTGAATTTTGCCAATGCATGAGAAACTAAAAATATACAGACATTAACCTAATTCATAAACGATATTGCAGCAGACATTTTTTAAAGAAAAATCTGAATATGTCATGAATCCAATGCAGTAATGTTTCTAACGAAAAGATGCACATACCCGCCCATAAAATGAATCAATCCAACATCACACATAAACATTCTAAGCACTGCATGCATGCTCATTAACATATGCACCATATAGTGACAAATATCAATGCATGATTATTTGTCCAATCATATTTCCTCTCTCTCATAATAAACATTTATGAATATAAATCATGATTCATCAAGTAGAAAATAATACATGGTGAGTCAAAAAAAGGAAACCCAAAAGATGCCCCCCCCCATATTGTAAAAAAGTTTAAAGTGCAGCATCTTTATTAAGCAGTGATATAAGTTTCATTAATAAACTTCATTTCAAAAAAGAATGATCCAATTCCCTTGTGTACTAGAAAAGTTACGGGCTGTTGAACACAGAGACAATTTTTATACTCTGTCCACGGCATCCTACAGCATCTAAACAAGAAAGGGGGGGGCCTATCATGTTTCCAGCTCACTCAACTGATACATTGCAGTTGCCTGAATAAGTGATTGGATGTAATATTACCGTTCTTAACCAAAAACAATGGCAATCCAGTATTTGGTTCATAATTCCTTCTCAAATAATCCAAATCAGTTGAAAACTGTGTTGCTATTGATTATTTTGATTTATTCTGGTTTTGTCATAATAATGAGACTTTCAAACAGCTGTGTAATCAATAATTGTGTGTGTGTTATGTTGTAGTATAATTGGAGTAATAATTCTTGGCCAAGTATGCCCGCTTCCCCGCCAAAACGGCGCTTTGCACGTACACACAGTTCACGCAACAAGCAACGCGCACGTGTGCCATGGCCATGAAATTATTACTCAAACTATAGTATAGTAGTAAATCCAAAGTTTTAAATCCAGTTTTGTCCCCGGATTCACCTCACACTCGCAGCAACCGCCCTTACTCCCTCCTTCCACTTCACCTGATTCAATGCATCCTCCACCCTCAAACCAACCCTCCTACTCTCCTCCTCCACTTGCTTCTTCCAAGTCTTCTTCGGACGTCCTCTCCTCCTCAAACCTCCCACCTCAAAATCCCTTCTTAAAACATGCCCATCACAGCACATGCCCGTACCAAAGTACACTATTCGCCTTCGCCAAACGGTCCATCGTTTCTTCCAAACCCAACATCTGCATCAAGTCCTCAGTCCTCATCCTATCCATCAACTTCACACCACACATTGCTCTTATCATTGCTCTCTCTGTCCTCAGAATCCCCATCTCATTTTCGCTCAGACACCGATTCAATGCATCCTCCATCCTCAACCCAACCCTCCTACTCTCCTCCTCCACTTGCTTCTTCCAAGTCTTCTTGGCGGACAAAATAGCTCAATCAGGTAAGCGCTCGACTCCAGTGTATGCTCATCCATGCGTATAGGCGTGCGTTCGAGCCCTGTGAGATTCAGCTATCTTGTAATTTCCCTGGACAAGAAATTAACCGCTTGGTTGTCCCGATTTACCCATGCGATATTTGGGAAGCTGGTCCCGGCTGCGATGGTTATCTCGATGTATGTTTGCTGATAGGGAAAGCGCTGATCCCGATCTGCTGCATCCCTTGAAATGATGCTAAATGGTTTATGGTATGGTTGGGCCACAGTGATCAGCGACCATTTGTGAAAGCCCTTAGAGGCCAATAGCATAAGGCGCTATATAAATCTCTGCTATTATTATTCTTTGGACATCCTCTCCTATGTTGATGACTTGGAAAGAGTTCCTTATGTACCCCTTTAAAAAATTATATTTAACCCTGTGAGGTCTACCAGCCAATTTGATTGGTTATACATTGGGTTAAATGATATATTTAGCCAATCAGAGACATGGTAAGAAAATCTTAAATGTTTGTACAGATGTATAGAAGGTCCATTTTGATTGGTTACTCAGAGGTTATATCATGTTATATCATGTAATGAGCCAATCAGATCATACTGTAAGAAAAGTGGTAGATCTCAAGTGTTAAAATCAAGCCCTGTAAATAGGGTACCAGCAAAATCATAACTGCTTTGAAAATGAGCATTTGTTGAATAATGAGAGGTAGAAACACTGGAACGCATTGAGATATTTTCTAAAGCTACCTAAGTGGTGTGGTATTACAGTATCAACGCTTCTGGTGCTTGGTGCTTTGCCAAAATGTTTGTAGTCGTATTACATCAGGACAAAAACAACGTGACAAGAGTCTTGTCAGGAGAGTGGCATTAGGGAAATTACAACTGTCCGGTCTGGTTTTGGGTGAGGCATGGACCAAAGGGGCTGGAGAAAAAAGAGTTGGAAATTGTTGAAGTGGGGTCAATGTACAAATGCGTGATGAAAGTTTTATTGACTGCTGCAGGCATATTTAATGGGACTGTTGGATTGTTGGCAAATTGTAATCCTTTAAGATGAATGGTCCCAAGTATGACTGGACCTATCCCTGGAAATAATGAAGCCATTCTCGGAGTATTAAAGGGGTAACTGCCCTCCAGACATAAGAGTAAATGGCCAGGTTAACCAAACGTTTGCTAGACTCACAATGTTGGACCTACATGTATAATTGGTACATAGTGTCGGAGTATTCACACCTTTCATGGAAAGTTTTGTGCACTCAAATTTCAATAGTCGGTTTTATATTTTTTACAGTACCGTCAATTCAATTACTTAAAGGGGCACAAGATTTTCTGAGGATACAAATTTCTCTCAATTTTGCACTTGCATTGGTTGTAGAACACCTACCAAGAACAGTTTGAAGGTTTTATTGGACAATCAGATTAGACAAAGGACCAACAACTCTGTTTTGAACTGTCCTGTTTGGCCTAATAAACTTCCATAGAGAAGACAACTTTTCTGACGTTCACAAAAGAAAATACTAATCATGTTTTTTTTCCTAAGAACAGTGTTTCCAGTTTATTTTCTTCATGTGTGATTTAACACATTGCTAAGATTCTAAGTTATGCAAAAATCCCAGTTTCGACAAAAAAATGAGGTGCATAACGCTTTCTGGAAATTTCATGTCTCTTAAAAAAAAGTGTTAATATAATGTCAAGGAGTTAAGTCATGACCAAAAGTGTGCTCCATGTGAGATTTGGTAAAGTGTTATTGTGTTTTATATCAACAGAAGTTAGATGACTTTATAATGTTATTAGAATCTCCTGGGTGGTTACAGATTCTTTTGGTGACAAAAATCTTCTACATGAGATGGCTTAAAAAATGAATAACTAACTCTTATTGTCAATCCTTAGATGCTTCTTTTCATGACTAGTATAATAACACAAGTCTTTGTATGTTGTAATTGGTTTTTAGTAGTTTAAAGTGTTATTTTATGGTGTTAGTTAAAAACACTAAACAACACTAAATAATACCAAGTGGACACTTTTTGGTGTGGTCCTCTGACATTATTCCCCTGATTTTAGACTGTTCTTTCATATAGAGCCTTTTAAAAAAAAACATGAAAAAGCTTGAAGTTGAACATAGGAAAAAACCTTGGAACATCTAAAACAGGTTACCGATGAGAGCCAGCAATGAGATCATTTCCATTGGCAAGACATGTACCTTTTCTCGCATATCTGGTGTTCCTGATGAGTTGCAGAAATCAAGGAAACACATTGGGAGAGCCAGGGGATACATGTTCCCTTTTCTAGAGATATCAAAACTCATTTTGTGAGCCATTTGATAAGCAAATCAGGAAAAACACATTAATGCAGTGGTCAATTAGAAGGAGATGATTTACTTGATCCTCGTGTGCATTGAATTGAGTTTTGCATCGGCATAGATTCTGCTAGAATCATGCATATAGGTCATCTCCTTCTAAATACATAATATATAATTACGGCTGCTTGAGACTCTAAAATAAAGACTGAAATACATTAATGCTCGTTTCTCTGGTATCCACATAAACACAGTCCTCTGTGGTCTAGTGGTAATTCTCATGCCTAGTTAGCGAGAGGACTGGGATCAAGACCGTGTATTTTTTGTCTTTATTTAATTCAATGCTTGCCAGTTTCTCCAAGCTTCTATATAATATTTGAGTAAAAATATTGTCAGATTGATCACAATGGAACTTATGTGACTTTTGTGCTGCTTGTCTTAGCAGGCAAGACACAAAGAGATCAATTTGTCCACTGTTATTGTTGTTGGCTGTTGATGTTGTTGTCTGTTGTGAAAAAGGTTAACATTTGCCTGTAATATCTGCATACTTCAATGGATTTGAACCAAACTTGAGTCATAGGTGCAACATTGAAACTCTCATTTGTTGACTTCAAAGGTCACATATCAAGGTCAA
>JAMKCH010020887.1:0-22096 GCA_023653785.1 Ophioderma brevispina | reverse complement strand
CCTCTTTGCAAAAAAAAATATTAATAGCGGGTGTATCAAAAAAAAAGAGAAAAGCGAGCGTACCCCTCTTTTCACGAAAGAGAAAAGAGTAAACCATTCAATTAATACCCATCTGAAAAGTGCATTTCGTGTGTTTCCGCCACCGAAAATCTTTCCAAAAGGAAAGCGGGTGGCCCAATGGTTAGGGTATTAGCCTTTGGTGCTAGAAGTCCCCGGTTCAACTCCCGACGGGACCACTTGCAAGGCTTTAAGCGTGGGTACTAAATTCTTCCGGATTTAATCTGCTAAAAGAGTTGAGTTTAATATTGTAATTCTCCTCCTCTTCTCATGGTTCAGTTGGAGGGACGTTAAGCAGTCGGGTTCCCATGTACACAGAGAGTCATACCTGTCATGCAAGTCACAGTCAGTGTCGAAAAGATTAAGGTGATTACCCCTGGCTGTCCCAATCCGTTCCGGTAAAATGGACCCCATGGAGATAAGCTACTGTTGAGGCTTCTTGGCTTCCCATGACATTGTCGAAATAAATCAAAAAACAAAAAAAGACAAGTTTGGCCGATTTTTCATTTTATCCACAGATTGTTACGTTTTAGTCGTCTTTAGGCGTATACGCTCTCGAAGCTCTTCTTTTATTTAAAGGTTATTAGAATTCCAAGACCTGACCTCATTCTTCTTTACTGCGCTGCTCTTCCCCCCACTTGGGGAAGTTGCCTGCCTCTAAGACCACGACGATGGATGCAGGCTTTGCGCTCTCTTTTTTTTCCCATTTCAATATTTGACTTCAAAACCATTTCTTTGTCCGTCTGATGTCTGCAAGTCAGAGGGTATTCTCTTGAGAAATCCCCAGATATGACTCCGATAGACCTCGCCCTATGGGTGTGAACATTAACGTGACAGGAGGAGATTTTTTTAGGAGGAATGATTCTACTCTCCAAAATTTTTTTTTCACTGGATCGTTTGTAGAAAGACACCCACCTACCGAGATTATGGAAGGTTTATTGGACAAACAGGTGCAAAAGAAAACGCAACCTTGTTTTGACTTGCCTGCTATCGTAATCGTTCCCATAGAACGCATGCTTGACTTTCTGTCTTGCACGACGAAACTACTAAAATCTCATCTTATTACATACAGACGGCGTATTCGGCTATTCACTTCTAGACATTGGTAAGCCATTCCCAATATGTAAAAAACCCAGGTATCGAGAAAAAAAAATCGGGGGCGCTTCTTTCTGGAAATCTCCTCATGTCTCTTTAAAGATTGAAGTTGTTGTACGGGACAAACAACTTGCCAGAACTTCGAACATGAAATGGAAAAGGGCGCAAGCCTGCATCCGTCCTCATGGTCTTAGAGGCAGCCAAGTGGAGGGTAGAGCATCGGACTAAAGAAGGCAATATCTTGGAATTTCTTATAATTGAAACTAACCTTGTCAATATCAAGAACGAACCATTGTCGCAAAAACAAAAGAACCATTAACAACAGAATTTGCTTGGAGATTTTGTGTTTGTCCCGAAAAGCCGCTTAACATAAAATAACGTGGATAAAATGAAAAAAAACGTGTAGAAATTTTCAATCGGCATAACTCCTGCATATGGGAGCGATATTGGAAAGACTTTTTTGGGTGTCGGAAACCTATAAATGCAGCCTTTCTCAGATTTGTATAAGTATATGTTTAACTTTTTTCTCTTGTAGAGGACGCTTTGAGGGTTCTTTTTGAGACCCGGTACAAATAACTTTGTTAATATCGTAAGAAAGGCAACGTATCCATTTATGGCCTGAATTTGTCGTTTTGTTTTAATAAAAATCATTTTTCATAGGTATAACTACTTAGCTGGTTTCTAGCACAAAAACGTTTGATTGAAATAACCAACAGCTTTGAGATTCAATTTTTAAAAATTGTTTCCTAATTTTACCCATAGGTATGAGATTTTTCTAGAACCGTTTTGTTTATTTTAGGGCCTGGCGACCATGAGATGCCTAATGTTTTTTTAAAATGAGAAAACCGTTCCGTGTCGTGCCGGGAAATCGTTCCTTTTCTGTGTACTTCAAGTGTCGGATGGGGAGAACGCATACTAAAATTTTTGAAAAAAAGAATCATAATTAATAACAATCTGTTTACATCTGTAAAAAATATTCCGTTCCGTATTATCATGTTCGTTTTTTATTAAGCAGAACCATTGTTTGCTATTGTCCACAATAAATCCAACCGGTCCTTTTTGAAAAGAATCCTCCCATGTATGTGCGTGTGTGCGTGTGTTTATATATACGATTAGAGTAAACATTCCACCGTAACACTGGTACAGAAACCTGGAGTACTATGAAATTTTTTAAAAACCCTAATTTTTTCCCAACAATTGTCGCGTTACATTATCGCAATGTCAAGAACGCCTTATATTTGTTTAATTTTTTATATTTTTATAACATTGTAATTTGTGGCTATCGTACTTTGCTTTGCCACACTTTTTTGTTTTTTACTGACCAAACCAGAGATGGATATGTCAAATTCTGAATTATTTACTTTTTTTCCACCTTATAAACGGAATATAACTTTGTTATTACGTCCGAACTTTCCAGGATCATTTTGAAACTCTTTGGAATCCACAGTCCTCAGCAGACAGAAAAAGAAGGCAGAACACATCCCTTTGGGCACTAAATCGTATCGGCAGTGAGAACGGAGTAAAGCGCAAACGAAGTTATTCCCTTCTATTTAGCAATGCTGACGTTTAAGTGTCATTTATTTACTTGGGTATCCTCCCCGAATGGCCCCATGGGTTTCAGTCTTAAATGTTCCTAGGTTATAAATAAAGACAAGATGTCTGCATCACCCACACTTAAACTGAAATCGTATAAGAAAGTGGACACTGCCGAAAATAAATGTTCCATTTAAATTCAAAATATTTCTTGCAATGTTAAATGCTATAATATAAACAGTAACAAAAGGTCGGCTGTTAAAAAATGAAATACAAAACGGACAAAGAAAAACTGATTACCATAATTTAATATGCACCTGAAATTTTCAACCTGAAGTTGGCGACTGGTATAAAAAAGCAGTAAAGCTTCAAACACGTTTTCTAAAAGATACAATTTATGTTTTTGAACAAAGTGTACAGATGCTTTTTTATGACGTGATCGTGATATTTTGTTAGCTCAAGCAACGCTTCAATTTGACCTCTGCGCTCAATGATCAATGAAATACCAAACTTGTTGTAACACACCACTGTCACTTGTTCCAGATATTCTGAATTATATTCCCGCCCAGCTTTTTGTTTTAATTAAAATTGCTTATAATTTTTAACAACACAACCATTTTGGCTCGTTACTGTTTCGTCATACCTATTTAATATCTGCTTTCCAATGACGTCATTTTGTCTTGTCTTATGAGGAGGTGAGCATTTTTGTAACGTCAAAACGCGTTAATGGCAAGCATTTTTTTGGCAACCATCCGAATACAATACTCTCCGAGACCGATAATTATTACCGATCCCCTTAAGGCAGACGAAATTGGAGTGTTCTGCCAACTTCAAATTACTTCTATTCCAAGAAATTATGAATAATAACTGTACTACAACGGGGGTAAGGAAAAGTAAAAAAAAATATTTCAAACGAAACAATATGAAACGAACAACGAGAAATAAACTGTTCAGTAAAAAGGAAATTAAAGTTTGTTCAGTGCGCGAAAATATTGCTGTCATATCTGTCGCTGAAAGAAAAAAAACAATGCAAAGTTTATTAACTATAATATAATCTAATCGTTTATAAGAAGAAAGACGTTGCCTTGATTCAATACTTTAGTGTATAGCGAGAGGGTATGAGGGCCATGCCTACACTCCGACATGTGGCCACAGGAAGACGGCGTATTTTTTTTAAAATATTGAAGACCTGTATTCCAAAAGGGTGTTTTAACTGTTTAATTAAAGTTGCAACGAGAGGATTTTGAGACATCCAATGTACGGTGTCATTGTATTGTATTTTCACATAGATTAGACACTCAAATGATTCAATCTTTTCTTACCTGTAGTTTGTACAGTCTTGTCTTAAAAGTGAAAACCAAGGTTTTTAGATGCCTTAAATTTCAAAGAAAACATAGGCTGAATTTTCGTAATTTGCTCCTAGACAAAATATAAATTCACAATTTTTGTACCAAAGAAACAGTTCACAGCCTAATCCGTATAGATGGTGATGTTTTTTGATATAAGGTTACACCATTGCCCAAATCATAACTTTTCACTTTTTTTCGGACACCTGTTATTTGAAATCTCTGTTGCACCTTTAAAAACGCAACGTTTATCTCTGAAATAGAAAAGTAGATAGGGATGCTTTTTGAACTACGTAAAAGCATCATATTTTTCATATTATAAAGAATCAGATGATTGTGCAATAGGGTTGGTTTAGATTTGACCTAAAAGGTTCCCTTCAGTTTCTCAGGCGATGTGACACAATATGTTGAAAAAGTTATAATTACACTTCAAATGTCGAAAGTCGAAAATAATATACTAGAGTGGAAGCATATTCAATGATTTGTCTGGCAACTCAAATATGAAATGATCCTTTTTTAATGTATCCACACATTTTTTTACTCTTATATACTGTGCTTAATTCCAGTGCCCACTTCCAAAAGGTGTCTTGTGCGGTGATCAATTGCTGCCAAAAGCAGTCTCTATCTAATTGTCAGCTTGATATTGTTGGTGCTGAAATGGGTTTGTTATCACTTAAGGTACAGTATATAAAAGTTAGCGGGACCAGCTCAAAAATTAGTACGCGACCATCCTATTGCACCAATTGTGTAGTCCATAAAATTGTGTATATTTTTGGTTTTGTTTTTGCTTTCGTTTTAGTGTCGCATTGATCAAAATATTTTAATGAAAAACGTTCTAAACAGATGTTGAAATATAGAAACTTAAGGAATTACTGTAGTTATTGTCAATTATTCCGAATTCAAATACGTTGGTTCCTTGATCACTTTAGTTTTAGTTATTATGTGTCACAGGCCAGGTATGTGGTTAACGTTAGCAGTATGCCTACCTAATCACTGCTATCATTATTTTTTCAACTGTGGGACACACTAAACACATGTGTGTGCCTTATACACGTTAAAGGAGAGTGCGGGTTGTGGCTGTTTTACTATGAGTTTCCAGATTTGGTGGTTATTATGAATAGTTTTTTTAATCCAAGGGGGGGGGGGTACTAATATACGGAGTATTTGTAAGTCGATTGACCTCATTTTTTGCCCATCCTGATATTCAATGAAACCGTTTTTCTTTACAAATCTGAAACAATGACCACTTTTACATCTATGACCCACTAACCTTTTTTTAAATTCATATCCAATGACCCATTTTTTCAAATAGTACTTCTTTTTGTTGATTTTGTAGCAAAAATATAATTGTTTCCAAAAAGCAATTTGTACAGCTATCCTGTTTGACAGTTAAAATACTACCTTTAGCGTTTTGAGCCATTGATCCACATACCTTTCAAATTTAGGGCCAGTACCAATGACACCTCTAAAACAACTTTTTCTCGCTTTATATCCAATGCCCCTTTTTGCTCAAGACATCCATTACCATAACCCCTACCCCTACTTTTAGATACGATTTATGCACATCTGGCAAATCCGTTAAGCAAAAGGTTTACCCAACTGTTTTTACTTAAAAAACTCTTGGAATGTGTTGTAATATTCTAGCAACTATCAATGGGAGGTAATTAAAAACAACGTTTTAAAGTACTCTTTATATTTGCATGTGGACAAAAAAATTGTCATAGTGGATATTCAACAATTGTGGTTCTGTTTGACAACGTGACCCTTCCCCTCAACTTGTGTGATTCTGAATGGAGTCAAGGATCGTTTATTCGGTGATAAATGACGTCGTCTCTGGGGAAGGAATCATAAAATAGTTGGATTTATGCCGTAAGCAATGTTTACTCACTTCCCCCATTGAATTACATGCCATCATCATAATTTGTTCTGTTTTATTTCCCTTGTGGTATTACTATCTGGAATCTCAAAGCATACATACTGTTATTTTAAATATACAATCATTTATTACAATAAGTGGAAGCTTTTCAACTTAAATTTGTACGAAATTTTAGTTCTATCTCACATGGTACAACGATACCCAAAGTACCAGATAGGTTAAGAGGTGTTTCAAGTATTAACTTTAAAAATGAGTTGACCCTAATTGTTTTAATCCCAAGCGCTTGAGTGTTCCCAACGCTCATGACCAATCCCTCTACACTAAGTTACTAGGACGAAGTCCTGGATTTTCTGACTCCATTCAGTGCGTATCATTATAATGGATACTCATTTCAATAAAAACAAATCGGGATGTTTTGAGAACACGGGTGATATCAATATTATCGACATGCTTCAATATTATAGTTCAATAGTCCTTATAGGCCATTGTGTTCCTGAAGAATTCAACCATAGGCAACCATAAAGCGATCAGCTGTTTTGATCTTTCTTGTCCATAAAGAAATAAAAATTAGCTGAGAAGTGGCCCGCCAAAAAGACTAAAAATCCATGTTGAACAAACACACACACGAGCTAAACAGGACACCCAACACAACCACAACCATACACGTTCCGCACCCCCCCCCACCTACACACAACACACACACATTCACACGTACAAACACACAAAAAAAAAAAAACACCCCATGCAAAAAAAAAAAACAACATCCAAACAAACACTAGAGAGAGAGAGAGATTCGAAAATAGCAGTTCAGTGCGCAATGAACGCTAAGTGAAAGCGCAAAAGAGTTTCCCTTAATTTGATCCACGTTAGTGCATATGATTACGTGTACCATGAGTCACTGAATGCCTCGTGGATTACAACATGATATAAAAAAAAATATCAGCAATGCATGAAGATCAACATCTAGCCGAATCTCCGTCTAGCCGAATATCCAATATCCAATCTCCTGCTAACTTTACCGTGCTTCAATCAGCTATGAATGATGTGTCCGTATAACTTAATGTGAGAGTCCATAGCATTTAGATCTGGGATCCTGGCTATTGTGAAGGGTACTCACATATCATGAAATGCTTTAGGTGTGTAAGGTGTGGTGCTTCCCAAACCCAGTGGCATTCGTTGACAGAGGACTCCACAAATAGGGGTCTTTGGATGACAGTGGTAATATTCAAAAAAAATATGGGGTCTTTGGGAAGATTTGGAGACAGTGGTATAATTTTTTCAAAAAAATATGGGGTCTTTGGTTGAAATTTGTTTAAATGGGGGTCTTTGGGTGACAACGATACTGAAAATGGGGGGGGGGGGGGGTTATTCGGCCTTACATACGCGTCACTTCCAAAATGGGGGAGGGGAGGTATGGCTAGCCCTAACTCTCTCTCTCGGCTACTAGTTACTATTGTAGTGATGGGCCTACTGTTGAAGTCATTGGGCAACACTCTGTGTTGTCAAAAAATTTTTGGCACATGAATTGGGACAATCAGCCCCATATCCCAGGATTTATTGTGGGGGTGTGCAGATTTTCCAGAAGTGGACTTTTCGATGCGCGAAGCGCAAGAACTAACGGGTAGGGTGCATGGGCCCGCCTTATGGCCCCAGTCCGGGGGCAAAGCCCCCTGAAGTTCTGCGATTTTTGACAATTGGACATTATTTTTGGTATAAATCCATTATTTTTTCTGGAAATTTGATCTATTAGAGTTGAACCTCGATTCAAATATGCCTGGGGCCGACGTTGGAGGCAAAAAAGGCAAACTTCAGCACGTTAAGCGAACTTTTTGGCAGATTGCCATTTTGGGTGGGGGGGTGTGCGTCGACCCCTGGCTACAACCTGTGTACAATCAATTTTACAATCATGAGTCATACAGTCCCCATCAGTGGCATCATCCATATCCAAAATGCCTGTCTATCATCATCATCTCCACACAAAAGAAGGCCAATTCAAGTTTAATGCAATTTGAACATGATTGTAGTCTGGTGCAAGTGGTGTGGCTAATTGTGAGAATATTCCTCCTAAACTAGTGATTTGGGTGAAATAATGAATAATGAATAATGAAATAGTGACCTCCTCCCTTTTTTTCGAACAGTCAACCGTGAAAAACAATCCAAAAATTTCCATGCCTAAAAAGTAGACAAATTTTGTCTACAATGAAAAAAAATCCTGTTTTGTATGTTTATTATTATCTTGAAATTAATTTCAATTGGATGGGATGTGACAATTTTTGTGTTACTACATTTTTGTGGCCGACTTTTGTGGACGATTTTTTTGTTGAGTTTTCCGAGCCGAGTTAACTTTTATGACCGAGTTAATGGCGTGAGTTTCATACCTCTGGCTGTTTTTGAGCGGACGCAGGGGTGGTTTCTAAAGTTAATACGCATACGCACGCGCGCGTCTGGCTGTTTTTAGTAGGCGCAGGGGTGTTCTAAGTAAATACGCATGCGCTCACGCGCGTCTGGCTGTTTCAGAGGACGCGGAGTGTTTTCTAAGTAAATACGCATGCGCAAGCGCGAGTCTGGCTGTTTCAGAGGACGCAGGGGTGTTCTAAAGTAAATACGCATACGCACACGCGCGTCTGGCTGTTTTAGAGGACGCGGTGTTCTAAAGTAATACGCATACTCACGTGCGCGTCTAGTCTGGTTTTAGAGGCCGCAGGTGTGTTCTAAAGTTAATACTCATACGCACTTGCGCGTCTGGCTGTTGTTAGATGACGCAGGGGTGTTAAAGTAAATACGCATACTCACGCGCGCGTCTGGCTGTTTTAGAGGACGCAGGGGTGTGTCTAACGTAATACGCCATACGCACCGCGCGTCTGGCTATTTTAGAGGCGCAGGGGTGTTCTAAAAGTAATAGCGCATAACGCACACGCGCGTCTGGCTGTTTTTAGAAGGACGCATGGGGTGTTCTAAAGTAATACGCATTCGCACGCGTGCGTCGAGACGCAGGGGTGTTCTAAGTAATAACCCATACCACGCACGCTTCCTGGCTGTTTAGAGGACGCAGGGTGTTCTAAAGAATACGCATACGCACGCGCGCGTCTGGCAGTTTTATAGGAGCATGGGTGTTCTAAGTAAATACGCATACGCACGCGCGCGTCCTGGCTTTTCAGACGGACTCAGGGTGTTTCTATAAAGTAATACGCATACGCACCGCGCGCGTCCTGGCTGTTTAGAGGACGCAGGGTGGTTCTAAAGTAAATACGCATACGCCACCACTCGCGTCTGGCTATTTTAGAGCCCAGGGGTGTTCTAAGTACATACGCATACCACACGCTCGTTCTGGCTTTTTTAGAGGACGTCAGGGGTGTTCTAAAGTAAATACGCATAACGCACGCGCGCTTCTGGAGGACGCAGGGTGTTTTTAAGTAAATACGCATACGCTCGCACGCGTCTGGCTGTTTTACGAGGACGCAGGGGTGTTCTACAGTAACTACTTACGCATACGCACCGCGGCTTGCAGTTTTTTTTAGGAACGCAGGGGTGTGCTTAAATAAATACCATACGCCACGGCGCGCGGTCTTGCTGTTTCAGAGACGCAGGGGTGTTCTAAAGTAAATATGCATACACACGCGCGCGTCTGGCTGTTTTAGGAGACGCAGGGGTGTTCTAAATTAAATACGCATACGCACATGACGCGCGTCTGGCTGTATTAGAGGACGCAGGGTGTTCTAAGTAAATATGCATACGCCCACGCGCAGGAGCGGTGCTGGCAGTTTTAGAGGACGCAACGTTCCACCTGAGGAGCGTCCAGGCGACCCGACGTATCCTCAGGCTTCATAGTAGGTAAGGCTATCACACTAAATTTGAAATTTGTCCTTTCAATTCCATTGTTATTTTATTTGAAGAATCCTCATCAAATGCTTTTCAAAACTGTGTTGACTGTTTGAAATCGACATTGAGTGTGAGGAAATTCCACATTTAATCCCAAAATTTCGCGTTGTTTTGGACAGCATGTGCATTTTTTGGTCATTATCAACATACTTGAAATTCTAAGGATTGCTTTGGGGGCTCAGAATTGTTAATTTGATGAAAATCGCCCTATTTAGATAATAGTACTCATGTCTGCGACATGATGGTACTAATCTGATAGGAACTTTAGACCATCGTTAACCATTGGAACATTAAGTCAAACTTGGACATTTTTTTGGTTTAAAAATTGTTTTCCACAAGTCCAACTTACTGTGTAAGTCAATGGAAAATCGAAATTGTGCCCCATCAATTCTTATTAAAAATACCAAAAAATTAAACAACTAAAAACTCGCCCTATGATTCCATAAAGTACACTACTATTGTGCATCAATACTGTGCAAATTTGGGGGTCATGATCTGACATCGTTTAACCGCGTGCCCCATTAAAAATTGTTGAAAAGCGAATTTTTGACTAAAAGTACCATATAAAGTGTGTACACCATTTGATTGTCCAAGTGCGTATAAGCAGCAGATTGACTGCCCATGAATAGGGTGACGTGAAAGATTAACAAACTTTCCATTAATTTCGTAAAACAGCTGCTTTCAGAACAAGATAAGGATAGACTGTCTCTGCCTGCTTTCATGCGTGCAGCACTCTACTGGTCTTGTACTAAACTTATGTTGTAATAAAAATTTTAAATATAAATAATAAATATCTGTATAATTTACACAATTTGGCAACAAAATATGGTGTTTTCTTGATACAAGCTGTATAGTTTTGGTTTTATTCTCGGAGTGCAAATCGTGGTACAATGTTTGACTATTCCTGCAAATGTTGCAAAATCTTTGGAATATAACTCTTGTGATGAAAAGGAGCTATGATGCCGACACCAACAAAATGAGTATGTGGTAAGATGGCGAGGGGGTAGAAAAATACTATCATACGATTTATTTAATGGAAATCAACATGCCTTTAACTTTTAAGGGTATAACATGGGTCGACAGGTTGAAGTGGGAAGAAAAAAGGCATTAATATATTACAAACACGCAAGAAATTGCTAACTATCAAACAAGTAAACATCTTTATTAACATTATTCTTATACATCATTATGTTATGGACGGTGACAATTACAAATACTTTCTTTAAGTTCTTCAACACGAGCATCAATGTTTATGTACTTCTAGCTATGGATGCTATCTATTCTTATTCTAATCTATTTAAAAAACAATCACCTACAAAATGTTTCAACTGATGATGAACATCTTAATTCTACTAAAAAACCACTTTAACATCTTTAAATAAGATTTTGAAAAACACTCCAAACAAAACAAAAATCTAAAAGCCATTACAATCTTTTTTTATTGGTTTCTAGAAAAGAGGATAAACAAACATGCATTTTGTAGAGTTCAGAAATGCATTGAGTCCCCCCTGTTCATTTAGGTGCCCACAGACGTTGCGGCTGTATTGTTGGTAATTATTTTTTGTTTAAAAAAATTCATAACAATGGCCTATGATTATGGTTCAGGTATGTCATGGGTATCGTGGGGGTGGGGGGGGGGCAATCGTTTTAACTGTACACATGCGTGAACAACGGTTCCGCGTCTAAAAACAGGTTTTGATGCCTTTAATGGAAAAATGCCTATATAAGATTTTTAAAACAACAACAACGACAACAACGTCCTCTAAAACAGCAAGACGCGCGTGTGCGCATGCGTATTTAATTTAGAACACCCCTGCGTCCTCTAAAACAGCCAGGACGCGCTGCGTGCGTATGCGTAATTTACGTTAAAACACCCATGCGTGCCTTTAAACAGCCAGAAGCGCGCGTGCGCATGCGTATTTACTTTAGAACACCCCTGCGTCCTCGAAAACAGCCAGACGCGCGTGTGAGTATGCGGATTTACTGTAGAAATCACCCCCTGCGTCCTTTAAAACAGCCAGACGCGCGAGTGCGCGTATGCGTATTTACTTAGAACACCTGCGTCTCTAAAACAGCCAGACGCGCGCTGGGCGTATTGCGATTACTTTAGAAAACCCATGCGTCCTCGAAAACAGCCAGACGCACGACGTTAGAGTGTGTGTTGAGAATGCGTATTGACTTTAGAACACCCCTGCGTCCTCCTCAAAATAGCAAGACGCGCGCGTGCGTATGCGTATTTACTTTAGAACACCCCTGAGTCCTCTCTGAACAGCCCAGACGCACGTGTGCGCATGCGTATTTAATTTAGAAAACCCCTGCGTCCTCTAAAACAGCCAGAAGCGCGCGTGCGTATGCGTATGTACTTTAGTAGTAGAAACACCCCTTGAGTCCTCTAAAACAAGCCAGAGCCGCGCGTGCGTATGCGTATTTACTTTAGAACACCCATGCGTCCTCTAAACCAGCCAACTGGCGCGCGTGCGTAGGCGTATTTACTTTAGAAACCCCTGCGTCCTCTAAAACGCCAGAGGTATGAAACTCATGCCATTGTAACTCGGCTCGGGAAAACTCAACAAAAAAAGTCGTACCACAAAAGTCGTGCCACAAAAAGTCGTACAACAAATTGTCAATCCCGTGTATAACTGGGAGGTAGTGTAAAGGAAGAGCGCTCACTTCCCAAACGGGCATCGATTTTCAATCACATTTGGGTGTATACATAAAATGCCTTATAGATATGAATGGAAATGTTTCAAAATGGAATGTTAAGCTTTCCATACAATTATTTCAATCGATTCTCTATTATAGTGACATAATTTTGGCACGTCAAAAGCCCCACTTTTAACATGGCAGGCAAGCGGGAAGCATTTATTCTCAGGGTACGGGTTGGCAAGCGTTATCTTCCTCGCCTTTCCCCAATGATGGTTTAAAGGGAATTTCATAGCTTTAGTTGAAATTAAATCAAAACAATTTTATCAATATTTCAAGTTGAATAAAGCTGAACCATCATGTCTTATAAAATTTTGTATCATGTATAGTTTTGGCATAAAGGATTTTGACATTTTTTTAGTTTTTTCTATGGAAGGTTACTATGATACTAGCAGAGAAGTGAGAAAGACAGACATGGGTTCGACTACTTCAAAAGATAATCTGTTTCAACCGCCTATTCATCTAATCGCTTTAAATGCAATCGGTTGGATCAAAGACCTGCACTACTTACTGGAGAACATTACATAGACCTGTCATTAAATCCCACAAATATTCCAAATACCCCGAGTCATGTTTTCAAATAGCGTTACCAACGATTAAAATAAATAACTATCGGTCAGAAAAAAACGTGGAGTTCATACCAACAAAGATCTTGTAACGGAAAATTAAAAGGTGTTTTCGTGGCAAATGTATCAATTACTTCCTGTTGTGAAGCTTTCCCGACTGGCCAAGCTGAGTCGTGTTTTTGAACGCATTACTTCAAAGGCCCTTGAAGTTTCACAAACAATGAGCTGGTGAATGAAAGAATCCTGGGTAATCGGATTGCAACATCGAGCATATCCTTTTTTTCATCTTCTCTGATACTAGACTACAGTTGCGGCAATTAGAAGTTAACCATTTATAAACAAATAATAGGGGCTGAAGAAGGGGCTTGTGAGAACCCATCTTGTATGAGGTGTGAATAAATATTTAAACCATCGATCATGTCTCTAGACTGTACAGCAGAAGTTGAAAAATTTTGAAGGATTTTGTTAACATTGAAGTGAGTTAGAAACAATATTCCAGAACACAAAAATGTGTGGAATACTGGATAATATGTGTTGATCATGGCAAGTAAAAATTAGCTCTTTTGATAGCGAGAAAGGGCATTTATATGGTAAAATAATGAATCAGTTCTTTCAATCAGAGTGTTGTTATTTTGGTAAAAAATACTATGAAGGGGAATGTGTTTATTGATATCCTTAGTTCGTGAATGAATTGGGCTACTTTCATCTTAGAATACAGAATATTTCAATACACACTTTTGTATTTCAACTGTATTATGCTAATCAATCTCATCTATTTTGATAATCGGCCTTCCTAATTTCAAATTTCTAATTCTTTTGTCTCTATGGTGTATTAGTGATTGTGTGCTCGAATGTTTTTTATATGTGCCTTTCATATAAAAAAAATTGTCAGCCTTGCAATTTATCACCCCATCTACGATGTTATATAGCCCTTATATAGCCCAAAATGAGCCAAAACTATGCCAAGGAAATTATTTGAGCTGTTTAAATGTGTATTTTAAGTGTATACACAACGAGACGAAAAACATAGACACAATTTGAAAAAGAATCGGAGAGTATTCTGAACCTTTACTCCCCAAATGACCTTGAACCGTTATTTCCATAAAGTTAATTAACATAAACCAAGATAGGGCACCTTTTTTAATCCTTATGATATGACACAAACGAAAGTTATACATTTGAACACAATGGAACAGTTTAAAATGGCCCTGTACAAACTTCCCCCCCCCCCCCTATTATTCAATTAGCACAAGGAAATTGGGGATTTTTGATATGTTTGCTTCGAACAACATTAAGAAACTATTCTGAAAAAAAAATCAGCTATGGCTTATTTATTTCTGGTGTTTTTTCATTTATCTTGGAATATAACTAATGCTCCACTCATTATCATCAAAATACTATTGATCAGATTTTAGTTTATTATTTCTTTTGTTTACTCGTTTTATGTCCTTCATTTTAGGAAAGTTCCTTAGTATGTTAAAATTATAACATCACCGACAAGGTGCAATACGGAAATTTTTCAAAGTATTTCGATTCACCATTGTTTTTATTAGCCTCCATTTTTGTGATTAAAGTTCACAAATAAAAAAAATTTTCCTCAATTTTATTTGAGAAAAGATTTCTCATGGGAAAAGTACTTTGTTTATGATAAAAGAGAGCAGAGGGATTCCCAAGTGTGAGCTCACACCCGTTATTTAGAACTAGCTAGATTGCACAATAGGGAAAGGAAATGGGAATCCCCAAGATGTAAAATTAGAAAACTGAGCAAACTTGTTTAGGCTTGAGATCAAAACACATTGCATAATATGGGGGTCCCCATGAAGGTATAAATGTGAAGTGAAGTGATTGCAATTCAGGATGATGTAATTTATGTGAATTCCAATGGTCAGCTAGTGCAAGGTTATGTTTATGCTGATGCTGTGGTATATTATTTAAGAATTGGGAACTTTGTGTAAATGATGGTATAAAGCAGAGTTGCGAGAGGTTAGATTTGCAGCACCACCACTACAAGTAGCTAGAGTTATTGCTAGTTTTATCTGCAATGTTAGCAGACCGTAAAGTATCTAGTGCCAGGATTTATAATTCCATGTGCGCGAAGTCGCTGTAATTATTCTACGTCGTCTTTAAGCCAAAAGTGCTGGGAATCAAAATAGGTTCCACTTGTGGACAGATAGATGTAGTGGTGATTATCTTGGACTGATCTACTGTGAATATTAGTGTCGTCGAGGGACTGTATTTAACCCCGTCGTTTGAACGCTGGACAAAAGTTACCTTCAGGACTGAGAAGATTCCAATGGAATTTACACTGAGGATTTATAAGTGTGACTTTGCATGCGGTCATTTTGGAGTACCTTCGCTGTGATGACATATCTTTGTTGTAACTGCAATCTTCTGTCAACTTGGGAATATTGTTGGACACTAATAAGTTCTCTTTAATTATTGTGTTTAATCTTATTATGTGTAAGATTGTTTGGACTACCAAATTCTTGACAGACATAAAAAGCATTAAATATGTTCTATTATAGAATTTAGATCACTTGTTGTCCACAGGCTCATTTATTGTGTTTGAAAGGTATTTCTGACTCTTTGTCGTCCACGAGGCGTCATAACGACACCATCCAGCTAATCCAAACGCACATCTCTATCAGCACTTAGATTGTAATATTCTTCATAGCAGCTCCTCCGAATGGTTTTAGGTAGACGAGACAAACGTGGGGATCCTGGTTTCCTACCGGAAACCATTTTGTTCCGAAATTCATATGCATTGTGGGATAGGAATGCACCAACATGTAAGGAGTAATACAATCAATAGCGCATATATATTCTATGTGTGTTTTGTGTCATACGGTCATCCCTCCATGCACGCTCGCCGTTTAGTGTCGGCCTCCTTTAAACTACGCGCACATTTTGTGGCGCAAAATACAAGGCATCAAAGAGTACTCGTACTGGTAAAATTATGTACAGCAAGAGGTTTTTGCATCAGTTATGACAGAAAAATTACCGTATGACCCAAAACACCATAGAATATATGCGCTATTTATTTTATCTACTCCTACATCGTGGGTGCATCTCCTAATCCCACAATGCATAAGAATTCAAAAGAACAAATGGATTTCCGGTAGGAACCCCGGATCCACGGTATTGAGATTGGTGTCTTTTTTTTTTCTGAACACAAATACGATGACCGCAGTGGGACCCTGGAGTGGTATAGAACCCACATTTTAAATTTGGACTCTTAGATGACTCTTATAAATTATAATATAACAGATCATGTTTTAAATGTCCTCACAAACTAATGTCAAGCCGACTTGAGCATGCTCGGACCTGTGGGATCCTGATGTAAGTGGTTTAGCGGTCAGAACCCTTGCCTCTTCCGCCAGCCCCCACCCCAATAAACTGACCGTTTGTAAAGTGTTTTATGTAGAAGGACCCAAATTCGACACCTCAGAAAATTCCTCGGCACCCCTTCTGGCCCCCCCCCACTTGCAAAGGTCCTGGTTACGCCCACTGTGACCTCTACGTATTAGATAAGGTCGCCTGCGCTTGACATGGCATAACTAGCCAGCTCAACACATCTCTAGACGACCATTATCTTCGCGAATTGTGTGTTTGGAGCCTTTATCTTACATAACGTCGCGCAAAGGATTATGATTTTATCTCATTTTTCTGCACCATTTTGGATACTCGTTAATAATTTAACGTTAAAAGTGCATAAGCCTAACTTTTTTCTTTAACTAAAAGCACCAGATTCCTTCCTATATGCGCATGTGTAGCTGAGTCTATCACCAATAGATATCCAAGGGGTATAATCCATAGACGTTCTATATAGATAGAGAGGGCAACGGTTACGTAATCTATTAGAAATACCCGTCCATCGCCTGTTTTGCCGACCACAAAGAAACATAGAGTACCACAATATAAAGCATGCTGCCTCCGCTTCTTCCACAATACTGGGGGTGCCGTTTGCATATACACTAATCGGTAGTGATTAAAATTACTGTATGTGTTAGAGGTGTCCAGGTGTAATAATAGTGTACTGGATCATTGTGCTCATTTACTCTTTTTTCTCATAATGCATGTCTCGCTTAGGTGAAAGATGTATTCATTGAGCGGTTTATTAAATCAGACGACTGATGTTTCATCTTCATTCGTTGTGTGGCAATGGGTAGGACAAAATTTAACCACCGAATAGCACCCAACATCAAAAAACTGATATTTTGGCGGATTGTGTTGTATCGAAATGACATTATGTATGTATACCAGCACCCAAACTGAGAATTATTCCGTGCAATTCAAAGTCCGCGCCCCAGCCAGGACGACTGGTTTTGAATGGGTTCACCCCCTTGGTATAATCTACCAGAGGTATTCGATCTTTGGGCATTCAGCTGGATGTATTGTATCCTCACCTATTGAACACTAAAACCCCTTGAGGAAATCTGTGTATTCGGCTTAACTGTCGTCTTTGTGTCAACAATACACCACCAAGACAAAGGAATGTGGTCCAGGTGCAAAGCAGCTGACTGTACAGTCCGCAACTTCCTTTACCCTCGTTCAGATACGATTATAATAAAGAATACACCACACTGACACAACAGAATTTATATCATAATAGTAGACTCGTGAAAAGCATTAAGAATTTTGGTTAAAGGTGGATTGCTCCCGGCCTTTAGGATGAAATATGTGCGTGTTTTTGTAACTGCACGCACCCATTGCACATCTGGGTGAAATTTGGGGGCGCATTCCGACCGACGATGAGCACACGATATATTTCCTGGTGTTCTGCATCGGTATGCCATAAGACCTTCTGTTCATTATTTTCATTTATCGAAGGTCGGATGACCGATCACAATGTCCCTCTACGTTGTGACAGAGTTGGAGCGTCTTAGGGAGCCTAACTCTGTTATTTTGCTATAGGTATGGTCATTTGGAATTAAACGCCGATTTTCGGGATGATTAAAGTATACTTTTTTTTTGTCGAATTGCTTTTTTAAAATGTCAATTTGTCATGGGACAGTCCCGTTGTGAATTTTCTTACAAAAATAAAAAAATAATGCAGTACCCGTTCTTTTGTGAAAAATATATAAGAAGTCACGATAATTGGTATTCCCTAACATTATTCTACGTTGTTCCAGTATTAACAGGATATAACGTGAATTAATCTTTTTACTGTAATGACCATTGAATTCATTCCTATACGGCACAAAGCGACACCATAGCTTATGTATTCTAAATACAATCCTGCTTACGACATCCATGGAATAACCGTACGCTGTGGCATTCAGCCTGACAGCGTTTTTGTTTGTCTCGCAAGTAACTCCCTGAATTACAGGGAGTTGTTGCGATCATGGCAGGTGTCCATAATGCGATTATAATTTAAATAATCCCTTCCCCCCCAGACAATGGTAGACGGTGTTTCTACACCAATTCCTATAGTATGTTTCTTTGTTATACATGACAATTATTTTTGCGGAAGTGTCATCTAGCTAGCTAGATGACCATTATTTCAAATAATGGTCATCTAGCTAGCTAGATGACCATTATTTCAAATAATGGTCATCTAGCTAGCTAGATGACACTTCGCAAAAAATAATGGTCATGTATAACAAAAGACGGACAATAGATAATGTGAATGCGGAAGAGGGCTAGACGTTTATACATGGATAGCGGGCTACCGCACAGTTGAATGGTCGCGGAGTGAAACAAACAGGAAGTTGCTTTTCGCCTTGGCAATATGGCGGGAAACAATGCACACCTGCTGGTGCACATATTCCACACAGATGTTCTATTGTTATGCATTGTTTCCCGCCATATTGCCAAGGAGTAAAACAAATGCCTGTTGTTTCACTTGGCGACTCAGACCCGGTATCCATGTGTAATAAACATAGTAATAAACCTAAAATTGACATTAACCATACAAATTGATGATACTCATATACTTAGGTTGACAAACCAAATTCCCTTGGCCTACTTAATGAATCTAATATTTCCTGGAATTCCCATACACAGCATTATCTAAAATACATTGGTGTGATCCGTAAGGTGCGTCCTTATCTCCCCAGCATTCTCTTAAGACTCTTTAAACTCTCTCAATTTGACCATATCTGTCATATGGTTCATGAAGGGCGAATTCCTAACAACTCTAGTCTTGAATCTGTCTTTCTTCTTCAAAAACGCGCCATCCGTACTTGTACTAATTCTCTATGACTTGCCCACACTGATCCCCTTTTCACCTCTCTTTCTGCTCTTAAAGTGCGCGATATCTACCAACTTCAACTTGCCTCTTTTATGTACCAGTATCACCACCATCTTCTTCCACGGAGGTTATCCTGAAGACTTCTTCAACGTTGACACTCTTTCTCACAATTATGATACCAGACATGCGAATGAAACCTTAATTACACCTGCCAACCTGTTCTGACAGTATACATCTCAATCTCAAGGCCCTCGGTATGGATGCAACTGCCCTCGTGGAAACTCCAGAACCCCCCCCCCCCCCTCACTATCATCCTTTTCAAAACAAGTTTAAAAACTCTCTTGTCACGCTGTATGATGACTTGCCCTCTTAAAGCGCACGGCACCTTCAAAAAATATGAAATTTCTTCAATTGGCTCTGAAATGATGAGTCTAGGCCATGGAAGAACAGAGATCATTTTACACATAAAAAAAAAATAACATTGATATGAGGATAAAACATCAGGTAATTTGTAAGGCCAAATTTTAAGGTTTGCCTAACTTTAATCAACAAATGCGTGTATTACATGAATATTTTTGACTAGTAATCACTGATACACAAACCACAAAGGTTATAGACGATCAAACAGTGTGCATAGCGTGGGAAACATCCGTGTTCTTGTGTTAAACGCCATTTTCGTAGTCTGCTGATTTAAGCGTCGCCGGCGACGATAAATTATAAACGCGTTCTGTTTACCATAAGGAAGCTGATTTGGTATTAATCATTTAGGGTGAGGGCTTTTGTAAAAAGCCTTTCACCATGCAAAATATTCGATTTGAAAATTCGCAGGGCGCACTATGTTTCAAATGTGCCAGTGTCTCTTTAAATTTCAAAGTAAGCCCGTTCGAGAGGGACAGGGGCTGTTCATTTACAAATTCCCAAAATATTATACAAGAGCTCGCCCAGTAATATCAACAGTGATATTTATTTTTCAAAAATAATTCAGACTAGGACTATGGGGTAAGTTTCTTATATTGACTTTTCAAATTAGCAAAGCTAACATATAGCTGACTTCTATATAGAGCGATTACTAGTTCTTAGTAGTTCTTTATTCCTCACCCTGCTAAATTTAACAAATTATTTTAAAACATTAAATAATGCATCTTTCAATCCAAACTTGTTGTATTGTGTGTAAACTTTCTCAGGTGTTACAGCACTTCACGTGCAAATTTAGAGAAATGTACAAGAAAGTTCCTTGTGTCCAAAAGGCATCAGGGTGAACGTCTGAGTTGACTTTGTGGAAAGAGTTTGCTCTTAGGGCTCCTGTCTTCCAACGTAACGTGGAACGCCATGGCTAAATGTGGATTTTAAATGAACAAGTGCTTCGTGAATTGAGCGGGGACCTTCTCGGCGACAACAACGAAGAGTGCTTTGACGTCTATGGCGGGCACTGGGATGGCCGCTGCCAGGCCATAGACCGTTTTCGTAAGAAACAGATTGGCTAATGTGTTTGGACATAGAGAGATCGCCTGGCATGACATGTTGTGACGTTTTCCTTTAGGACCATTTTAAGAGCGAAGTTTTCAACACCCCTCCACCAGACATCGCAATTCTTTCATTTTAGTGAGCTTTACAATTGGTCTAGAAATTTCGCCATAATGTGGAACAAATCTCCTGTAATAACCAGTCAGTCCTTGATATGTCCTAACACCGTCTTGGTTACTAAATGAGGGAACGCTTTTATTCTATTTTGTCTAGGCTGGGCTATTCCTGACCATTTTATGGTACTAGATATGGTCCATCCAGCATCTTGAATGTTGGTCAATACTGCGTGCAATTGTTTCAAATTAGTTTTTCCCAAGTGTAAAAAAATATAGGTGCATCGTATAGCCCACAGACCAGTTTGAACCGTTTCGATACTTGCCCCAATAATCTCTGAAACATTGCACTGGAATTCATAATTTCAAAAGGTATGGCATTGTAAGCATAGTGTGTACCAAAAATAAAGTTAAAAAAAGATTTTTGCTTTTGCCTGGAATCAGGTACCTGATAAACAAGTTTTTAGTCAGATCTAAGGTTATTATGATTTTGACTTACCACCTTCACGAATTGTGAAATCTCATATGGATTAAAACTGTAATTGTTTCAAGAAACTGTAGTCTGTACTTACATTTGCTTTGTCAACGACTACTGTAGGTAAGGCATGTACACCGTTTCGTATGACAACTAATTTTAACATACTGTTACTTTAAAGGTGGGTGACCCGATTGACAACCTCGTCCCCCACTTCACTCTATCAACATTTATATTTTCGTATCAGAAGAAAGTTCATATTTTTCTCATTACCCCAGCGAATTTTAAGTACAGGAATGTTTCCTTTTGATGTTATGAACAAAAAACTTTCCCAAAGGGAGGGAGAAACATCATATGAAAAATCGAACCATGATCGGGTCCCCTACCTTTAATCAATGATTTATGTTGTTGTAGTGAATGTAGTTTTTTCTATATTGCATTATAAGAGTTTCACTTGTGGTCACTTTTTTTAAGTGACATCACATTTTGTTCACCAGAGACATCTGAAAATGTTTGTGAATGTTTTTTTTTTTTTTTTTTTTTTTTTTTTTTTTTTTTTTTTTTTTTTTTTTTTTTTTTTTTTTTTTTTTTTTTTTTTTTTTTTTTTTTTTTTTTTTTTTTTTTTTTTTTTTTTTTTTTTTTTTTTTTTTTTTTTTTTTTTTTTTTTTTTTTTTTTTTTTTTTTTTTTTTTTTTTCCAAGGACCCGCCTTAGGGCCCCTGGTGGAGTCCAGGAACGAAGCGCCGGCGGGGGTCCCGGGGCGGAGCTCCCTGACGATCCTGAAGGTAAAAAGGAGTG
>JAMKCH010020886.1:0-33268 GCA_023653785.1 Ophioderma brevispina | reverse complement strand
TCCGTAATGTTTCTTTCAAGGGGCAGCATCAGTACTTTTGCCTTTAATACAGATTTCAAGCCAACCACTTGCAGTTTAAGCTAGTTTATGTTAGCACATCCATGCCAGTAACAAAATACCAATACATGTACTAGGGGATCCATCAAGCCTAAAAGGCTCAAAATAAGGTTGAACCCTACTCAAGATACACTAAAAGATCTGAGAGGTGTTTTAGGTCAATTCGAGGGTGCTGAGTTCAAATCTGCTGTATGCAAAATTGATAAGTTGGAGGAAAGTGGTGAAATTCTTGTTTTAAAGGGACACTACCCGATTTTATGAAACAGAGTTTTTTTAATAGGATACAAGTATGCACATCTTCAAGAAAATTTCTACTTCACATTAAAGGCCAGGATATTAAATTTGTTTGATTTTTTTTATTAAAATGTATGAAAACCTCTACCGTTGATTAAAGGGGTACTACCTGATTTAAGAGTTTGTCAACTCGGGTGAATATTATTTGCACCTTAAACCTTTACACATGGATGGTGGCAACTTTCAAACATTTAAATGAGTTCAAAATAACTACGAAGGGATCATTCATTTTTAGATTATATTTAGATAGGCCATGATATTTAAGGCAGTTATTTTTCCCTGTTCAAAAGCAAGTGAGTATAACATGAATAAATATGAATCTTATTTGAATATTCGGAATAAAGGACATTCATGAGTAAAATGCTGTAACGAGACAGCATCAGTACGAATAATAGTAACACTTAATCTAATAATTCTTTTTCAGAATAAGTTCTAATTTGACAAGTCAAATTAACTACTTGACTCCAGTCTGTCTTTCAAGTGAGGGCAGCATTTTGGTTACATGCTCTTTTAAAGTGATAACAACGAGTCTTGATTTGCTATGAAAACTTTCAAGGTCATGATCTTCAGTCTAAAAAGTCCCGGGGGGGGAGGCGGGGCACTGCATATCTAAAGTGACGGGTATGTGTCTCGGTCATCAGGTGAAAAGTAGGGGCCTTTCAGGTAAAATATGTACCAAAAATAAGGGGTCATTCAGTACACACCCTGAATAAGAATGGGTGTCATCCTGTATGAGACTTTATGAAGGGGGGCCATTGAGGTAGCAACCTGAAATTCAAATAGGAAGTGCGTCTCTTCCAGAGTTCAAATTGCCATGAAATTATAAAATGGTTACCAAGAAATTATAAAATTGTTCAAAATGTGCGCGAAGCATGTGCAAATTTTGAATTTGGATGTCAAAATTGTTTAAAAAGTGGATACTTTTAAGGAAACTTGTGAAAAAAGGGTGTAGCAGGAAAGAAGAAAATGGGTGTTATTGAGTATCTGAAGATTTTAAAAAGGGGGTTGGGTAAAAGGTAGGACAGCAGCACAAAAAGGGGTCATTGTGCACAAAACAGTTAAAAACGAGGGTCTATCCGGAGGCACATTCTGCGTAACCATAGTGGAAGTGCCCCTCCCCCCCCCCACCACCACCACCGAGAAAAGGTAGGAACTGTAAAAATTTCTTTAATGTTATGGCCTTCATTTTTACATTGCCTCTGACTCATAAATATATATAGTTGATTTTGAATGTGAAAAAAAATTAAATTAATAACAGTGAAATGAGGTATATGTGAGGTGCCAAGTAAAATATGATCTTACGCTGTTTTCTAGTCAAAATTTGATTGGAAAACATCCATTTGACCAGAAAACAGGTCATTTTGACCAGAATCTTTTCAAATATGACTATATTTTGGTTGATTTTATCAGATTTTTCAGTCAAATTTGACTAGAAAACAGTGTACAATCATATATGACGAGGCATTTTAAGAGTGTACGATTGTCTGTAGCAAGATAGTGCCTATTCACAGAGTAAGTAATAATAATAATAATAAAATGCATTTATATGGCGCTCTACAGAGAACACAGCACTTTACAACAAATACACAACAAATACTTAACATATAAAACATGACATGCAGCATATTAGAAAACTAACAAATTTAAGCATTAGGAAATATATTTTCAGGAGCCTCTTAAAGACACTGGTGGAAGGTGCCTCTCTAAGGTTAACAGTGAGCTTGTTCTAGAGCCTGGGACCAATGACGTTAATTGATCTGTCACCAAATCTAATCTTGGTACGAGGTGCCGTCAGAATTACTGTCCAACACATTATACAAATTTAAACCACCAGTAAGATATGATTGAGCCTGTCCGTGAAGAGACATCTACACATAAAGGATTTTGTATCTTATACGTTCCTCAAACATATCGGCAAGGGGCATAGTACATAAGTCATCAGTGGCTTTAGAGATGGCATCCCAAATGCTTGCAGGTCATTTGGAAAGTCATCTAAAAAGAATACCAGCAAAGACTATAGGCTTGTTTTGACTAATTAGATGCATTTTTCATGCTGATTCTGAATATGCCCTGGAAAATTAATGATTTTGACCTTTTTGAAACAAAAATTGACAAATGTTGATATTTGGGCAACTGGAGTAAAGAGTGGTGAAAAGTTGTGACGAGCTCTGGTCATGACCGCATGCAAACACTAAATGCGCAGCTTTATTTTGCAAGCGCTGGAACCTCTTGAGATCCTTTTTTTATCCAGTGCGGTGTCATTTTCATTTTGGGGAGGAAGCAGGCAGGGACAAGAGCATTTCAGGGGGGAACACGTATTCCACAATGAACCTGTACTTTACCTTGCTTCATGGGGCAAGAGGAAGGGAACAGTTCTGACTGGGGCTGCTTGCCCCTTCCATCGCCGGTTACATCACTGTTTGGATCATATCTTTACATTGCCCTTTGTGATAAGATAATTCTTATGACTGTAGGTGAATGTTCTCTTAAAAGGCGGGAAAATAAGTTCATTGAAATAATATAACAGTTAATTCCCCTGTCGTAAATAATAATGGTTTAAAATTTGCAACGTAAACAAATAATGAGCTAGTGAAGTGAGTGTAGTTTTTGTCCAATTAAGGGTATATAATTTTCTTCAGAAATGGGGGTGCGTGAAAAAGCTGGGGTGGGTCCCTTTTTAATAGGGGTCGCAACCAAATTTGAGTATTCTTGTAAAAACCTGCCATTTTGATGGGTCTAAAAAGAAATTGTTTGATTGCTGTTAAAACCCAACCCACTTTACAAAGCACTTAAATAAATACTGTAGACACTAAAACAAGTTTTCTGACATTTACTATTAACTTTGGTAAACATGAAATGATAATTATCAGAAGTATGATAAAAACACATTATTTTTCTCTGGAAACTGATGAAAACATATGATTCTTCTTTGGAAACTCAAAGCTCCTCACATAAAGGACAATATTTGGAGCAGAAAAAGTAAAAAAAAAGAATTCTTAACGCTATAACAACTCTAACAAGTTAGTATTTGATTTTTCAATCTAATTTGTCAATAGAAGAGTGCCCTTTAATTCTAATGACCAGTTTTAGGCAAACATTACATGAACATGATAATCAAGGCAGACCATCCTCCAGAGGACCCCTGATAGTTCTTTTTTTTTAAATAGGAAAGTTGAGTATTTCCCCTTTAAAATAAACTTTCCACCAACGTGGGGTGATTTTGTATGGTGTATATTCAAAATCAGCACCCTCAAATTCATCTAAAACCTTTTAGTCATATTAGTGGATCTTGGGCATTGTTTGATAATGCTATTTAAAAAAATAAGGACAATCGGGTAACTCCCCTTTAAAATCCACTTTCCACCAATGTGGTGATTTTGTATCTTATCTATTTGAAATCAACACCCTCAAATTGATATAAAACACTTCTTAAACCTTTCATCAAATTAGTAGATATTGCGCATGGTTTGATAACGCTTATTATTTTTAAAAAAATAAGGAAAATCGGGTAATTCCCGTTTAAGAATCCACTTTCCACCAATGTGGTGATTCTGTAAGGTGTCTTTTTGAAAGCAACACCTTCAAATTGACATAAAACACCTATGAAACCTTTTAGTCAAATTAGTAGATCTTGCACATGGTTTCATAAAGCTATATTTTAAAAAAATAGGGAAAATCGGTTAATTCCCCTTTAAAATTCACTTTCCACCAACTTGACAATTTTGCATGGTGCATATTCGGAATCAGCACCCTCGAATTGTCCGAAAACACTTCTCAAACCTTTTAGTGTATCTTGAGTAGGGTTCCCTCAAATATGTCACCCATGGATCCCCTACTAATGGGATTTTTGACTTTTTTCCGATGTTCCAGAAATAGCAAATCCCTACTTATTCTTTTGATTGAACTCCATAAAAATAGCAACCTGCACAATTTTTTTTAAATTGAAAATTCCAAGAAAATGTTGTGTGCCAAAAATAATGACTATGAGTCCTGTTTTCACAAATTGATGCCTCTTGCAATTTGCTAAAATAATGTAGTGTGTGCACGGATTGTTTTCCATTTTATTTTTGCCCTTTTTGTGAAATATGAATTCAAGTGAAATATGAATTTCAAAGCCTGCCAAAATAGCTTTTGACCTTTTAGATAGCAATTTCAAATCGCCTGACATGCTAAGTCAGAATACTCAACAGTGTTCAAAAAGTGTAAAATCTAAAGGTAATCAATAGCTTTCAGAATTACTTTTTTTTACTTGCCAGAACATACCGCAGCTTCATTTAGCTTGAACTATCCAAAATGTCTAAATCACCAATGTGTTATTACAAGGAGACTTTTTTAAAAATAGACACAATATGTAAATGTTGATATTGAATTCATCTTTATTCATTAAGCTTTCTTCAAAATCTAGTTTGCCTGATCGAGTTGTTGCTACACATCTTTCAAAACATATACACCACGGTTATTGCATCAATTATAATTAATGACCCTTCATGGACAAAAGGGTGTATCTCAATTGCATTTCCAATATCATACTTTCTTGTGCCCATGTTGTGTTAATTATCCTGTATGTTGATTCCGGTAAAAGGTTGTAACTTGAAAGAAATGATACAAAAAGATACTCCCATTACAGAGTTTAGTCTGCAGTGTATAGTTAATAAGGCCAGAAGTGTTCTTTAATTCCTTTAAAAGGACAGGTAAGAGCTTTAGAGTGTTTCATGGCTTACGCTATAAAGCTTAAGATTTTGTTATCATTAAAACCCTTTCATATATTATACTCCGTGACAAAAAATCTCCCCTTTCCAATATGATGCCTTCTTGGGCTTGGAAAACATGTATTGCCTAGTGGCATAACCAGAATTGTAAATGGTGGAGCGAAAGGGGTGCCGAGGCATTTTCTTAGGGTGAATTTGGGTCCTTTCCACAGACACCGAACAAAAGGTCACTTCATTTGGGGGGCTGGTAGGGGGAAGGGTTCTGAGCTGGAAGGGTTCTTCACCCCTCCACTGTATTGCAAATGGTACAAACTTCTTGTTTAATAATATGTCTTGCAAAACACATGCACCGGTCATCCCTGGAACACCTCTGTAAATACAAAAAAGGGAAAAACAAGTAGTTTGGCCCTCTCACCCAAGGTCGAAAGAATTATTAAGTACAGACATGGTGGGTAGTCAGTTTCATTCACTTCCAGGAAAAATGTGCTCATCGGGGTTTTCACCTGGTGGCCCATGAGCCAAATCCGGCCTGCCAACTAATGGCATATGGCTCAACAAGAAGCACAAAACATACAGAAAAGACTAAAATATAAACCAGTGGCATAGCCAGGGGGGGGCCACGGCCCCCCCCAATAATTGATTTCGTCGGTTGAGATGAGCCCGTCGGTTCACTTGAAAAATTCAGGTCATGGCACTTGCAGGCCGGATTGTCGGCAAAGTATAGGTTTAAAGTTCAATGGACAGCGTGCGAAAAGTAAATTTTACAAAATCGTACAAAATTAGCCCTCAGAAGACATTTAAAGCATATAAAACCCAAAATTTTCAGGGGGCTTCGCCCCCTCGACCCCCACCGGGGCTTCGCCCCTGGACCCCAACAGGGGCCCTAAGGCGGGCCCCTGGACCCTACCCATTTTCTGTCGGTTGAGATGCGACACTGGCCCCCCCCAATATGAAAATCCTAGCTACGCCACTGATATAAACTGCATATGGCCAACCAAATAAAATGTTTTGTGGATTGAGTTCTTTCAAAAGAAAAATAATTCAACTACGCTAAATTATACAGATGTGCAAGTTGCACTCATGTGCAAAAAAAAACCCTCCCATGCATATGTGGGTGTCCTGTAATGTTCTACTTTGGAATAGCATGTAGAAGATTGGTTTTACACATTGGGGTTCTCAACTATATTTGACCGTGGGCCAAAGAGTGCCAAACACTTTTAAAAGACACATAATCAGGACCCATTTTACTTCCTGATCTTAGAGTACCATATGAACCATACTTTTAATGGTCCATTGTCCGATCGATAATAGCCTTGTCCCCAGATATCTGAAGAAAGCTACTATTTTTCTCATTTACCCTGTGAAATCTTAGGGGTAAAGGATGTTTGGTTTGGATGTTATGAGTGAAAATATGCCCCACTTTGGTCGACCAATATTAATTTTACACAGTACTCTATGGGGATTACCAAATCATGTTTTTAGCTATCACTTCAAAACGGGTTGAAATATCGGCGCTAAATTTTACAGATTAGGTTTTAGGGTGAAGGCCATTCTATTTAGACAAAAAAAAAATATACACTTAAATCCGGTGATCCCCCTTTCCCCTTAATGCTTCCTACATTAACCAATTCAGGTTAAACTTGGGAATTGAGCATTCTAGGTGACTATCTTTAATTCACACAATGGGATTTCCACAGTGGGATTTTAAAAAGTTACGTTAGCAAGCATGTTTAAGTTATGAAATCACCAATTCAAAACACTACAAAAGTGTTCACTACTATATAGAAACACTCACTGCAAAAATACCCACCCCCACTTATTGTAAATAAATTAACAGTCACTTCAGGAAAAAAACTGAAATATTAATACAGCTGTCTTCTTCAGACAAATAGATTAAATTAGACAAAACTGGGTCAGTTTGCTTACAAGATTAATTTTTTATCATTTTATCAACAGCAACCAGGGAATAATCTTAAGAAAATGACATTTCTCACCATGGATACAAAAGAATAATTAAGACTCTCAACTGAGGATGCAATTTCAAACAAACTGGTGATCTGAGGTTTGAAATGACCAAAAAATGGCTTAAATTATATTGATATCACTATTAAGCTTAGGGGTACAGAGGTAGAAATATATAGGGCTAGGTTACAATCTCCTTCAGATTTTTAAAAGGGGCGGGCCTATGTAATCATCCCTCCAAGATTTTTAGTTGGCGCATACTTTTGAGAATGTCTTTAATGAATTAAAATGTAAAAAATGTGTTTTCTAATTGAAATGCAGAAAACCAAAGAGCAGAAAAATGCTGGGAAAAGGCCAGAAGAAAACAGAGAAAGCCAATAAATAGGAGCAAAACTAGCAGGCTCATTTAAAGCGACAGACAACAAAGACAACTTCCAAAAGAGGGGGGGGGGGCATGCTGATGGTCTTAACAATTATTTTGCAGATATTGGACCTTAAATTGGCCAGAATTATTCTGAGGTAGAGGGGCGAAATTGCACTTTTCAAATGTTCCCTGATGGAAATCACGGTAAAAACTTTAGTTTTAATCTCATCCAAGAAAATATGTTTGGAACAAGTTTGTTCCTTATCTGATAATAAGGCAACTGGCATGATGATATATGCTCCAATGTTACAAAGTGTCTGCAAATGTGAGTTACTCTCCATTAACTTACCTCATTAATTTTTCCTTGTAAAAAACCTTTGGTATTTAATTTTAAAAAAAAAAAAATGGAAAACTGCTAGGATATGCCCAATATTTAAAACGGGGATAAAAAATGATCCATGGTAATAGAGGCCAATTTCATCTTGCCAATTTTGTCTAAGATTATTGAGCGAAGAGCAGTCTTCATCAGCTTTATCCATATCTTGACTCAAATAACATGTTGTATGGAAATTCAATCAGGGTTTAGACCAGGGTTTCCACAGCATTTTTCACTTTTAAACATTACTGAAGATTGGTAAATTTGCCATTTTTGATAAAGGCCGATATGCGGGTTGTACGGTTAGACCTGCAAAAGGCCTTTGATACGGTCAACCATGGTATTCTATCAAAAACGTTAAAAGTATGGTATGGATTTAATGTTGTTAAATGGTTTTAAACAATTGAACTAGCAAGATAGACATCATATAACATGTATAAATGGTGTTAAATCTAATAGTCAGAAGTCTAAATTTTTTGTGGCATCCCACAAGGTTCAATCTTGGGCCCACTCTTGTTCATGCTTTATATTTAAATGACCTTCCATCTTATGTATCGAATGTCAATGTCAGTATGTACGCTGATGATACTCAGCGCTATACTATAGTTCCAATGATATTAACGACATTGTCACAAAAATAAATGATTTGGAAAAGGTCAGTAACTGGTTGATACGTTAAAATTAGGCCCTCGAATGTTAAAAAAAATGAATACAGTTGATAAGTTGGTACCACCTCACAAATTATCAACATATGGTTTGAAGTGATTGCGATAGTAAAATTGAGGGACAACGTATTAGAGAGTTAAGGCTGTAAACACCCAGGTGTAATTATAGACGAAACACTAGCGTGGAGCAAAAACATGTTGAATTATATAGTAGAAGTTGGCCCAGGATTATACTATTTACGTAAGGCAAGTAACGTGATTCCAAAAAATATCCAAGTTTTACTGTATAATTGCTATTATCGCTCCTTATTTTAAAAACTATTGCAATGTGGTCTGGTGGTACGTGCAATCAATCTCTTACAATAAGTTGCAAGTTTAGCAAAACAGAGGGCCCCCCAAGGGCTTTAAGATATTAAATGGCGTTGAGCAGGTATGTTCAAGTACGCAAGCCATAAAGATTTGAAATGGGATAATTTAAATGTAAAGCTGGCCCATAATGAAGCAATAACCATATTCAAACTGTAATATACTTGCTCCACAAACATATGTAGTAGATTTAGGAAAAAGGATATGAAATACATATGAGAAGCAACAATATTTTATACATGGATAAACCAAAATACAAAAAAAAAAGGTTTTACTTACAGAGGTGCTAAAATGTGGAATCCCTTGATGAGAGTCTTAAATATACCATTGATCTTGCCAGTGTTAAACAAAAAATGAAATTGCATAATGTTTTGGCAATGTTTAACTTTTGACTAATTGTATATAAAAACTTTGATCTGTTATCTTATATGATTTTTTGTTCCACAGTAGTTATATTAAATTTATTTGATATTTTAATGTTCAAATGTAGATTGTAAATTTAGTAGTTAACTCTTTGTGATTCTTAAGTGTCATGTTTCTTATTAGAGCAAGAGTAGTACATAATAATATTACAATGATACATTGAACATTAATAGAGAGAGTCATGTATGCGTTATATTAAATACTGATGTGGTAGACTAGAGAAGCCAAATGAGTAACGCTACCGTATGAGTAAGTGAGCCCCTCGTAGGTGAGCGTGCTGTTATCTTATTGCCCCCCCCCCCAGTGGAAGTGTTTGTGGAGTTTACCCTTTGATCCCCTTTTTTTTCCTTCCCCCATGGTCTGTGGAGTACACTTAAGCGGCTGTTTCCCTGGTATGTCTGTGTGTGTGTGAGGGTGGTTGTGTGTGTGGTGTGTGCAGTTCGTGTGTGGTTGTGTAGTGTTCGAGGGTGGTGGGGGTATTGTAGTGGCGAGGGTGAGTGGGCTAAGTGGGTGTGTGAGTGTGTGTGGGTGTGTGTGTGGTGTGGTAGTGTGAGTGGGTGAATGGGATGGTGTGGGTGCATGCGTGCGTGAAAAGTTTGCGGGGAAATGCATGTGGATGTGGGAATCATGGCATTAATGGGGGGGACCATATTTGGGTGGGAACAATATTTTTGCCCCCTTCTATCTGCGGGCATTTATCCATGGGCAATTAATGGTTTCTGTACAGTATGTTTGCATTGATGTGGTGTATTGTATGAAAGCCGTTGTGCTTGTTTTTTATGTGGTATTTGTGGTGTTGTAGTGTATTGTTTGTTTGTGTGTGTAGTCTCATTGTGAGGTCAGTTTATTTGTCCAGAATGTTTGGTGGGTGTTATTTGATGTTTTTTTGTTTTATGCCGTAGTGGGTTTTTAGAGTGGGTTTGTTTTTCATTTTTTGTACATGTAGCAGATAATATGTTGAATTTGAGTTGAATCTATGTGTTATGAGTCATGTAAAAATATACCAGATAGGGTTTTTGAGAGAGTCTTTTTTTTTTTTAAAAACTCATACCTCGACCACTATCTTTGCGTAAAATATGAGGGTATTTTTGGTTAAATATCCACTTGTCTAATTTTTTATCTGATGTTTGTAATATAACTCTCTTAAGCTGATATTATCATATATGTATATGTAGATGTCTCTTTAAACTTAAAAATGTTCTTTACTTTTGTACATAGGCATGTGGAAGAACAATTTAGGGATCAGGTTTAACCATGTTTAAATAACGGAAATATTATTATTATTAGTACTTTTAGAGTATACAAATTTCTGTCAACGTCACTTAAAGGCTGACTCGGAGACTTCCTGAGGAGGGCGCCCTCAATTTCAAGCAATTTATTTTTTTGCAATACATATGCTTGTCTGTATACTAATCACTGTGTGAATAAAAGCTCAACGCTCAATCTGATAGTCCGTTCATATAAAAAATCCACACTTTTTATAATTTCGGATCCGGATTTTTGGTATACACAGTATCCTATGGCACTGTATATATAATCACATTTAAACTGTTACGCATAGAATCGAAAAAATCCGATTCATTCTCAAATTTGGAATTGGGGTTATTTTAGGTGACTATCTTTAGTTCTAGTCGACTATTTAATAAATACAACAAAAAAAATTATGATTTCAAAAATCTCTAGTCAAGCTTTAATCAGTGGTTAAACACCTAAGTTGAGAACGTTTCGAGTTTAATGGTAAAACAAAAAGCAACAAAAGAACAACCAATAAACTCTGAGCTTGCCTACTATCATAATCGTCTCCATAGAAAAGCATGCTTTGATTTTCTGTCGTGCAAGACACAAAATGCAAGATCATCATCTTAAAGATCTTACTACATAACGATGGCGTATTTAGCTTATTCACTTCAAGTGTGATCTAATACATTGGTAAACATTCTCTGGAAATGTCCTCGTGTCTCTTTAAGCATATACCACAATTTGTATCTGAATTTCACTTCAGCCAATTTCTTTATACATAAGCAGGTTAAAGGTGCAATGCGAGATTTCACATATCGGGGATTTATATGCAAGTGTCACATACAAAGGCCTTATTGGTCTTTTATTTGCCTCCATTTCATGTGTCCTTGTTTGATGTTTTGCAATTGGAAATAAACTTGATTTGATATGATTTGTGTGTGTGTGTGTGCACATGCATGCATGTGTATGCATGTGTGTGTGTGTGTGTGTGTGTGTATATTTGTGTGTGAGTGTATATGGGCGAGTATGAATGTTAAGTGTGAGAAAGAGGAAAAAGAATGACAGGAGAATGAGAGGAAAGGAAGGACGAAAGAATGGAAGGCAAGAAAAACAGAGAAAGAGAGAGGGGTAAGAAAATAATATTGAGAATAGGCCTATAGGAGTAAAGTGAGAAAGGATGGGGGTGGGCAGATAAAGCCATGAAGGAGAGTGACAAAGAAACCTATTATGAACTGGTTTTAACAAATTTTGAATTCATGTGCCATTACAGTATGGTAACTCAAAAATAGAATGTGTTTGTATAGCAACAAACATGCATTTGTACAGTGTATGTCCCCAGCCCCTCATTAACAATCCTCATCACTCGTATGAAGAGATAAGAAATAATAAAAGCCAAGCATATTAAAATGCCTACAATGCTCCATAAACACAATTTACACATTTGTGACAAGAACAGCAGCCTTTATAATCCATCATATTCCCCACGCAACTGGGTCGTGCAAGGGCTTCCATTACTGAAATCAATCCTTTCATCACGACATTTACAACAACTGAATTGCGGTTATTCAGGTCAAACGTATGTGTCACTTTGTCTGACAAGAAGTAAACGCTTTCTTGCGATTTGTTTCATTAATTTATTTGCTATGTACAGGTTGTCCCAATAGCGAAATGGAAGAGGCCTTCAAAATTTGGTTTGCTTGAAGGTTAAAAAGAAGTTTGATGTCAAATGCTTTTAGTTGGTCTGATTACAAATAGAGGTTATCAAAGCAAAGTGACCCATATGATTTTTGATCTAGTATTTCATAGTGCACTGACCTTTACTCCAGTGTATTCATCTGAATGGAATAATCTCGGGGGATTTTCTGGGGTCTGTTGGGTACCCATGCTCATTCCAGGGGTTCTGAAAGTGACCCTTAACAGGACCAATTTTCAGTTAAAATATACCCCAGCCTAACGGGACCAGTTTTTTGGTGAAATTATACTTCTTTGCAGTGAAAATATACCCCTATAATGGAGCCAATTTGCAGTGAAATTATACCCCTTATGGGACCTGTTCTCAATAGATGAATGAAAGATATACATTTAAAATAGCCAATATACAAGAAAAATTACACTTGTGCTACTGCAAGAAAAATTACACACACAGGGTTATTTTGCCGATATGTTTAAGGTTAATTTTTGGTATTTGTATCATTGAACCAGTCACAATCACAACTAAATTTGAACCCCTATAGCAGGACTAAAACTTGATTTTATTGGCGAATTTGGACATCCCGCGGTAGTTCTGCATTTGCAGCATGGGTACCCGACCCCAGATCAAGAACCCCCCCCACCAACAAATTTGTACAGAAGTTTATTTATCAGACTTTACGGGAAAATGAAAAAAAAAATACTCCTTTTTTTTTTTGGAATCCAATAGTGTAAGGGGGGGACGATGACATCTGTTACCCACCCCCCATTGTGTATACCATCAAAATTAAGATTTTTATACCATCTAACTTGTGATATTTAAGGCCAGGAAATGTTTCTTTCGATGTTTACCACAACATGAAAACCAAAAACGGTCTCCAAATAGGGTGAAGGCCTAATGATGTAACAAAAATTAATTGTTCCAGTATGGGCCAATTGTGTACACATGTTTGCTCCTATTATCCAAATGGCCGGATTCAATTTACTCAAAATTTGAACATCAGTGTTTTGGTAAGAAGTTTCCATGTGAGTGAAAACATATGAAAAATGCTATATGGAAGGTCACCAACCTTAAAATGGGTTGCTTCAATCTGACTGAAAACGTGGATGATTTCATTGTTTTTTTCTGGCGGTATATAAGATGCGAATCAATTTGCAGAGAATGGAAAGAACTACTGCTGGCATGTCGTGTATACAGGTCTATTTGATGGTTACTCGGAGGTTTATCATGTAAAGAACCAATAAGATATTACTGTAGAAAATGGTGGTAGACCTCACAGGTTAAGGCAACAATACCATTTTTTTCCAATTAGAAGATTTGAGTACCAATGGATTTGGTTTTAATAAAAACTTCAACTCCCTAAAAGTGTTTTGGCTGTAGATCATCTACGCATCTTGAAATTACAATTTGTTTAATTCAGATCAGGAAGCCCAATCTTGAGCTATCTTGATTAGCACATTTGCAGATGTGAAAATCAATTTTCATCAAGCTTTTTTCAATTATCTTAGTTTGTTTGGATTAAAAGTGAAGTTGGAACATTTTTACAAGTAAGGGTGCAACGAGAGATTTCAAATAACAGGTATCCCTAAAAAATGTAAAAATTCTGATTTTTGCACAAAGCTTTCTATTAAAAATATCCCCATCTGAAATGATTAAGCTGAGAACTGTTTCTTTGGTACAAAAATGATGAAATTTCTAATTTCATATAGAAGCAAATGTGAAATTCAGCCTATGTTTTCTATTGAAATGTAAGCATTTACAAATCACCTTTTGTTTTCATTTTTAGTTATTTCTGTAGCCAAATAAAAGGTAGGGAATATATGTGTTTCTAATCTATATGAAACCACTACATATGACAGAAAATATGGATGCCTTGAAATCTCTCGTTGCACCTTTAAAGACACTATCAGTGATTCATCCGAAAGAGTCAAAATATTTGAAATTTGCAGGAATAGCTTAAGAGTGAAAGATAAGCCTTTAGAATTCTCATAATTGACAGAAAAGGAAGAAAAAACGGCAGTGCTCAAAGATATTACTCTCCATTCAGTTATGCGTTGTAGTAAGTGTCTGTACAGACAGTAATTACTAAAATATTTTGTCCTTATTAGGTTGCTTCTGGCCTTATCATTTGCAGGATATGTTAGGGTAACTGTACTTGTTACAGCATAGTTATTATAGTAAATAGTTATAGTTATTATACTATAATAACTATAACTATTTACTATAATAGTTATAGTTATTATACTATAATAACTCCATGGTTACACACATGCAAAAATCTGACTTTTGATGATTTTTTCAGATTTAACAGCTTTTAGCAAATCACTGATAGTGCCTTTAACACTATGAACACTGCCTCTTTTTTTTTCAAACCAGTACCGATTCAACTGTTATGTGTTCAAGATTTTTATTGGGACAAACTACAGAATCTTAACACATATGCCTGCCGGGTTTGTTAATGCAACTGGTAAGTCGGAAATGGACTTTATTGGCAATTACCCTGCATATGGGACTAATACAATTAAGCTGCATGCCAAACAGCAAAGAACTCTTGTTTTTGCCACTGTTGCTCACAAAAATATTTTAAGTGAAATCAAACATGTTTTTTTTTTAATTTTGTATTTGACCATTATGAGTACATTGCAATTCATATGATTTTTATATCTATATTTTGGTAAAATCAAGATAAATCAAAAGTATATATCAAAAAAAAAATCTCCCAAGTAAAAAAATCTATTTCTTTGGGACTTAACAATCTTTTCAAGTATCCAAACATGCATAAATCTCTACACAGGCACACAATCTATATTATAATAGGCCATGTCCGTCTGTGTGTGTGTCTGTCTGCCTTTTTCTCAAAGGTCGGGGGTCGTACGCTCACAAAACTTGGGTGGGTGGGTGTATAGCTTGGGCCCCGGAAGACCATGTTTGATTGGTTAGCAGATACATGCCCCACAAGCTGGGTAATCGTGAAAAACAGGTTTCAAACAAGTAGTATTTTAATAAAGTTAGGTTATCACGAAAGCCGGGTGACGGTCTAGTGATTAAAGGTGCAACGAGAGATTTCACATATCAGGTGTCCCTAAAAAAATTGAAAGTACTGATTTTTGCCCTGATATAATGCTTTCCATAAAAAATAACCCCATCTGAAAGGATTAAGCTGAGAAATGTTTCTTTGGTACAAAAACTGTGAAATTTCTAATTTCGTATATTAGCAAATACGAAATTCAGCCTATGTTTTACATTGAAAAATAAGCAAATCAAAATCTCCTGTTTTCTCTCTTTTAAGACATTTCTGTAGCCAAGCACAATGTAAGAAATCTATTGAGTGTCTAATCCATATTAAATTACTATTATGACACAATATTTGGGTGCCTCTAAATCTCTTGTTGCACCTTTAAATGGATTAAACAAATAATGAATGAAAAAAATCTATGAATTAAGCTTATTAGTACAAAAAGTTTGTACTTCCTTTGGAGTACCTCTAAATCTGCTAGCATTCAATGTGACTTGTGCACTTTGAAGGCGTGGGGCATTTTGGGTAAATGAAGGCATTAGTATTCAAAGCATAGCACGAAATGATGAGACGTGCTCATGTAATCTACAAAATTAACCTTTAACGGCGTCACATTTCTTGCCATTCACTGCGTTTCTTGTGTGAATGTAACAGCCATGGCAAATGGGTTCTCTTTCATTACATTTTTCATATCACTTAATATAGATTGGTCTAGGATACATTTTGTTCTTAGTATGTAATATGTATGCACTATAATAATATTAATAATGATAGTAATGATAATAAAACAAAATAAAGGTTTGACTTACATAGAATCCTTTTGTACTCTGTGGGACCCTCACTCAAAATGGTTCCTATAAATATTTTTTAAAGAACCACTAGGGGTGCTGTGCATTTCATGAATTGTTAAAAGGCATGAATAGACAAATCTCACCTGATGGCATTTTGGAACTCTCTGTAACCACTGAAATACACTATGTTAGGAGCGGCCCCTGAGAAATTCAAAATTCAGGAAAAACAGGGGTTTTAAGTAATAAATTGCATAAAAATTAGTTTTTTTTAACCTGTATGAGTTCATCTTGTAATGTTTTGCCCCCCATGATGTTTCACCCCTCCTAGGATTTTACCCTGGTGCCGACTCATCCTGACACTATTATGTGTAATATTGTGGGTATCATGGGACTAAAACCTCTACGTGGGTACTCTGATTTGTTTGGAGGTGTGCGCTGAGGAATTGAACATTACCCATTCAGGGGTCATTTTTTGGTAGAAACAAGTACCCTTTCCTAAGGATTTTGCTTCAACATATTATACCCAATTTTCAGGATACGCTACGCGTCGAGCGGTGGTCGGGCCATGCCCGCACGTGCCTCCACAATCAACGGCACAGGTGGCATTTTGGGAGTGAACTGAAAATGACCACATGATTGACAAATACAATCACGTTTGGTCCGAGGTCTATTGAAGTGTAATACTTTTAAGATTTACAACCGCACTCAGAGTAGCCTAGCTATAACCCCTGACCAATTGTTCCCACAATTTTCTGGGACGGGAGGGCTGTTAAGCCATTCCGCGAAAAGCAGATCCATGCCTATGATTTTTTGGGTACACAATGGGAACCTTTCCCTGACTGCCTAATATGTACCACCCCCCCCCCCAAAAAACACTGGAATCACAGGACTGTGTGGGGTGCATTGGTAACTATACTTTTTGATGGATGTGCAACATTGCTTAATTCCTAGATTCACAAGCCCATTCACAAATCTTTTAAATACTCTGCACCCCTCACTGTAGGTGATTCAAAGTATCAGGAGAAAACACTGGGAAGTCATAACAACTTCCAGCATTTCTCTTCCATGTTACTCTCTGGCCGCGCCACAGCACAGTGCGAAACAGTAAAGGATTTTGGGAATAGTTGTGTGGAATGAATTCACATCCTAAAAGAACATAAACAAAAAGTAGATGAACTGTGTTTTGTTTTGATTTTACCTTTAGACAAATTGTGGTGTGATATTCAGACTTGATTACTAGTTTGTCTCATTTTTTTTGGGAAAATAGACGGGGCGTGAAGTGGACCAATAAGCCTTAACCCGGACAAAAATTCCTCTAATCCATGATTTGGTATCACGGAGCAGAAGATCATGCGCTATAGAACATATCAAAAAATCCGCAAAAATCCGCTTTTGGGAAACTTTTTTATGAGTATTTGAAATTCCCTTTTTACAAAACAACCAAGCAAATAGTCGAGTCCGTCGTAACAAGTCGGCGATAAATTATCGAAATGCCTTAAGTCTGTTGCGGGTAAGTCAGAGGCGTAAATGTTGGCGCGATTGGTTTCTTAGGAAGCGCGGACGCGGTAATCCCGCGTATGAAGAAACCTCTCTTCTGCGTGTGTGTGTTGTGTCTGAATTGTCTAATACACTCTCCAAACAGGGAAATGCCGGAAAATGGGCCTATAATTGTGTCAAAAAACTTTCATTATAGAAATATCGTTAAAATGGTATTTTCAAAAAAAAAATCATAATAGATAATCTGAAACGGAAACTTACATGGAATCATAAATAATGTAATGATTTTATATGACCTAGCCTATATTTTAACAATACAATAGGCCACTCATTACCTTTCTTTTTAATACACAGGTTTTTATTAAAGTCCTAAAAGTTCTACCGAGGTAAAAGTTATGCTAGCCATACACACAAGTTTGTCCAAATAAAAAATGATAAGCAGAGACATAAAAAAGATGAAACCACCAGACCCGCAATCCTTACGACCCACACCGGTGGCAACAACATTGTCACTTTTTGGCGAATATCATGGAAACTTTCTTAAAAACATTTTCTTCAAAAAGGTTTGCGATTTCTACAAAATAATCATGTCCCACTGAAATTGCAACGGTATTGTTTATGTACAACGGGTTGACCCATTTGTTTACTCTAATGATAAAAACAAAATGACTTTTGAATAGGCTAAATCTTCTTTCGCGAAAATTTCCAAAAGAACTAAAAGTTCACTTTTGAGGGTTGAAGTCTAATTTGTTAGACGCATCCGGACTTTTTTTTTTTCAAATAGTTCGCATTCGGAAGTACGTGCACCCCAAAGAAATAAATCCATGATTCCAGATGCAGATCTCAACCTAGGCCTGTCGAGCTCTGATGGTACTCTTCGGCGTGTTTAATATTTTTTCGAATATTAACTTGGTGCCGCATTAATTACCTTTAGACGGGAACAACTTCATTAAAAAAAATCAAAAGCTGTCAGTAACTGTTCATTAGCCAAATAATAATTTTAAAAGTATTTTTAAATTACTTTACTGGTAACATTTACACTGAGAACGTAAAATAGGGGCTTACTTGCGCACCAGGACCCGATGCGGTCTTTTGTTCTTGTTGAATATTCTCCGCTTGGCGCGTTTACATCCCAACGCGTTAGCGTATTCCCGCGAATCCCTGTTCACGGTACACCGAACCTCTACGAAGATCCGAGTTCAACACTATCATGCAAATGAGACAATTACTAAAAAGATTATTCTACCATGATTGTCATAGCAACATGTACCGTAAACGTATATTCAACCTCTTAGAAGGACAATTTACTGATCTCCTGTTGGTTTGTAGATCTGTAATATAACGAAATGTGATTTCACTGAAAAAAACGGATTTCAAACTGACAAATGACAGTCATTTATAGCTAATTTCCTGTAAGTTAACTTTTTATGAGATTACTTTAAAAATATTGTAGGCCCTACATAATTACAGTTATTATACGTGCATTCTTTGCTGCCCGCAAATCCGGTAAATAATTTATGAAAACACTTGGAATGTCTTTGGTTTACCTTAAAAGTTTGTTTCCCTATTTTGGCAGAATGGATCCCGTATAAAACTGTATAAATTTAAAAAGAGACCCACGTTTAAATTTTAGTCCTTAACTAACTTTTAACATTATCATCAAAACACATATAAACATGAAACTAAGAATCAACTTTAATTTTGAAATATATTTTCAATATTGTGTATGTGTAGACTTGAATGCCCGTTAGTGTATGTGAAAAAATGCTCTCATATCACAGGAAACCATTATTCGAGGTGTGATAGCACACCACACCAAATAATTCTCTAGCCCTAATTTTGGTTTAAATTTTTGCTGGAGATCACACTGTGACAAATAAAAATCGGCTTTGTGAAGGATTGTGAACAATTTAATCTTCTTTCAAATTTCCGGAGGAATAATTTTTTTCAATTAAATTTCTATTCGGCTGTGATGTTACATAACTTCCACACCCCGGGTTTGTTGCAAGATGACAGGGCAGTTCAGCATTCCAAGAAAAAACAAATATAAACTATACAAAATAACAACATTATAGAACCTACAGTTAAAAATGTTCTCATAACACATAACCTTAGCGGCAAAAGTCACAGTTTGTTTGCCTCCCTTTATGGTTAAAATAACCAAATGGCGTGTAAAACACACACCCCGTAAGAAATGCAAACTTTAAACAGTATGCTCCATCCATGTAAAATAAGTATGTTTGGGGGAAAATTCAAAGGAAATGCTTAAAACATTATCTATGTTGGTATTTTATTACAGAGTTTGAGAATGTATAATAAACTGACGACCACACAACTTTGTAAACCTGCATGCCCAAATGTAGAATTTTAAAACAGCTATACGACTCTGTAAATTTACAGTGTATATGTAGAAATATACATAAAACACATATTTCCCGGGTTGTTTTAACCCACAATTTTTATTTCCAGTTCGTAAGGACAACCCTCGCGCTGGTGGAACATTTCCACTTTGCACTTTTCTGAGCAATTCTTCAACTTTATTATAATTGTTTTCTCATGCAGCTATGATAAACCCCCGCTGCTACCCTCCTACTCACAATATAAATTAAAAAAACACAATCCCAATTCTAGTATATTTTCTAGTAACTATTTAAGGTGTTGGCACGCCCAGAGGGTTCCTACGGAGTACTGTACAGGGTCTCGAAAGCAATTTAGCCCACCTTTAAAAGACTTGTTTTAGCCATAGAATTCTGTGATTTTCAAGGTCGCGCTACAGGTTTTAATGAGTCTTATTGGATATTCATCTTCCATTAGCCCGAAGTTCCGCGAAGTGATAAATTATTGTAGTGAGGTAGGCATAATTGTGTCACATTTTTAAACGAACTTTTGATCTTTCTCAAACATTTCAAGTAGCACAGAAGAAGTGACGTTCTGTGTCAACGGCGGTTTGTTATTTACATAGTAATCCACGCCATTTTTTATCTTATTCATTCCTTTTAATACTGCCGATGCATGATTACGAATTCTTGGCGCGTCTATTTCTTTGAAAGGTAAACAATTTATGGATATCAATAGTTTAAAGTTTATTTTCAGCCATCCAGTTATTTTTCCTACTTGTACTTGTCTTCTGTTTTTTCTTGTTTTACATGTACACTTGGATTAGAAGTCGTGTTTTCCAAGAGAAATACAAATGAGAAGTTCCCTTATTTATAATCTATTTTATTTATCCGTGCTATATCATGATGTTTTACCTATAACTATATACGGTTTAACATTATTTTATCAGAAACCTTAAGAAAATAAAGCCCGGGATCCGTAAAATACCAGTCAAAACAACGCGAAGTCCCCTTTCAGCTTCTGATTCCATACATGCGTAGAGATAAATATTCACTGTATTGTGAAAATGTGTTTGACGCTAATAGTGGCTATCCCTCTTATATGGTTTTAAAATTCGCGGCTAAATAACGCTCGCTGTGAGTCGCGTGTGGAATTTTGCGTATCAATCAGTTCAACCGCATTAGCAATAGAACTTGCTACAAAAAACGTTACCCTCTACGAAATTTTTAAAGAGTGCGATATTCAAATACTCATAACAAATTTCCCAAAGCGGATTTGTTGCGGATTTTGGATATGTTATAGTGTAGAAATCTCTGGGCTAAACTGATACCAAAATCGGGGTAGAGAGATTTTTTCCGGTCTTCTGACTCTCACACGCCCCCCAAAACAAACTACAACTAATCAACATTAGACACTTTGCTTCAACCCCCATATGCATCTTGGAGGTACTCACTTCATCTGGGCAGGCAGCAGGAACTGGTCAAGCATCATAAGGCAAGCTTAATTTTTAAATACTGGAAAACTCTCTGTGCTTTATCTGATGAGCATAGCTTTAACTGCCCGATATGCATATGCGCTGCTTAAACTATTAATATAAGTGTGCGCGTAAATTGTCTGGGACAGGCGGACAACAATTAGGGCCGGCACAGGTCTGACTCTAAATCAACCGTTTGCCATAAAATTCAACATAGTGACACTCTAATGTTTTTTGTCCAGTTTTTGTTCCATGATATTCTTCTACATTATAGTAAGATTAACTTCACTTGAAAAAGTACTGTATACTACGCAGTTTAGGCACTTGTCGTTTTCATGAAGCAAACCAAAATCAGTATATTTTTGAAACCATGATTAGTCTACTTGAGGCTGTACAAGTTCCCAGATGAAACTCATCTTCTTCCTGCATTATGGGAGCTGATCAAAGTGTGAATGACAGCCAGGGCTTGCTAGTGTTCCAGAATCATCAATCTTAAATAATTATACATTGTACATAGCAATTGAGGTCCTCTTTTTAATTTGCTTTGATTCTTGCTGGTGCTTTGGGGACATCACAAAACTATTTTTATTGGTGTGTATTAAAGTCGTGCATGGTCAATATGCATGATTATAGCTAAAAAGATCAGCCTCAATAGTATTCAAAATTGAGAGTTTTTGCATCATTGTATTTGTTATTTAGGTCCAAAACCCACTGAGTGGCTCAGACTAACCGTGGTGTATCAAAAATCCCCTTTTACAATAAAATCAGGGATTGGTTATTTTTCTTATTTTTAATTTTTTTTGGCTGCCAGCTATGTACACATATATTTCTCGTCAACCAAAAAGGTAAACCAGAAGGAAATGACCAGAAACTTGGTATGTGGGTAGTAATGGACACACATATTATGCATGCCGTTTATCATCACCAAATCTACATATTAAGTACTTCATTTGCATATTTGTTCTGATTGGCTAATAACAAAAATGCAATCCACGCTCTACATTCTCCGACTTCAGTGAGCAAGCAAGCCGAGAACATCAAAATTCTAGATTGTTATTATTATTACTTTCTTAAAGGTGCAACAAGAGATTTGACATATCAGGTGTGCCTAAAAAATCGAAATTACTGATTTTTGCCCCGATGTAAAGCTTTCCATAAAAAATATCCCCATCTTAAAGCAGGCATGAAAATTGGGTTTTGAAAAAAAAGCTGAAAGGGTTTATAATGTCAATTATGGGCCAGGACGGTGGCCGTAGCCCACCACGTGAACGGCTTAGCGCATAGCGGGTGGGGTCCAGGGGCCCGCCTTAGGGCCAGGGTCCAGGGGGCAACGTCCCTGGAAGCTCCTTGGTTTTAGCAATTTATCAATAAAAAAAAAACATGTTTGAGGTGGGTGTTTTACATATAATTACTGGAGTATTTATAGGAAATATTTGTCACTCTTCTACAAAAAACCCTGAAAACCTGTGATCACCCACGCAGCGAGCGGGTATACCCATGGCCGGGGAGTCGAAGGAGCAGCACCCCTGAAACTGCCTTTGTTTAGTCCATAAGCCAGTCTGCCTGCATGGAAGGCACTTGAAGCTAAGTGGACTGTTGGACCCAAACCTCAACAAAGCTCCATATCGGGCAGTTAGCAGGTCGCCTAGGAGCTTCAGAGGCATAGGTCTATCAACTTTTAATCTATACATGACTATCAACTTTTAGTCTATGTTACTTGAAATGGAGACTAGAGTCCATTTGCCAGTCTGTCTGCAAGGAAGCTTGAAGCTATGTGGACTGTTGGACCCAAACCTCAACAAAGCTACATAATGAGCAGTTATATGATCGCCTAGGAGCTTATCAGAGGCATAAGTCTATCAACTTTTAGTCTATACTTGAAGCAAGGAGGTGGGAGAAAAATAAGTCCATAAGCCAGTCTGCCTGCATGGAAGGCACTTGAAGCTAAGTGGACTGTTGGACCCAAACCTTAACAAAGCTCCATATCGGGCAGTTAGGAGGTCGCCTAGGAGCTTATCAGAGGCATGGATCTAAACACTTTTGTCTATTTTACTTTAAGTGGAGACTAAAATTATAGAGTAAAAATTATAGGAACAAGCAGTCACTAGAACAAGATTGAATTTTCTTCTGAAAGTATCATGATAGTGATGCATTTGAATACCTTCAGAAAAGTATTACTAACTCTTTCAAAACTGGTCATTTACTATTTCAACCCAACTTCAGTAATATGAGAAGAAAACAAAGATATTTGAAGTGTAAAAAATAAAACTATTTCCCTACTGGTATTGTTGAATAACACTGCCGCGATCATTAATCACAAAGCAGTCTCTTACACAATAATAACACTGCGCTTGATGACAATGGGCTATCAATGGAAAGGCACAAAATCAAATGTTGGTATCAGTGAAAATCGTCGGGAATGTAAGTCGGGTTTGCTTCCGATTTGTGAATTTTCCTGGTCACTTTTAAAGAAAAATTATCATTCAAAAGGTGGGATTATTATGGATAAATGTCAGAACTTTATTGGTCAAGTATCTAATGACTTTTCTGGCAAATTATTTCACTTTTTTTCGATCTATTTTCTTTATTTTTTTAAAGTCCCTTGATATATTCAGAAACCGTATTCAGTCGTTTTTAGCACATTAATGACCCAAAACATGAAAAATACGATACAAAACGGCAAATGAGTCACGGATTCCTGTAATCATTTCCATCCTGGGCAATATCTACTTTCCGATTTTTATATTGGTCTCAGGCAATATCGCAAATTTTCCGATTTTTTCCCTCTCTTTTAGCTATAAAAACACAGATTTTAACTTAAGAGTAAAAAAATATCAACCAGGCAAACAAAAAAAAGCGGAAATCCGCGGAAACGCGGAGAATTTTCATGCCTGTATAAAGGATTAAGCTGAGAAATGTTTCTTTGGTACAAAAATTGTGAAATTTCTAATTTCATATAGGAGCAAATACGAAATTCAATCTATGTTTTATATTGAAATATAAGCAAATCAAAATCATGCTTTTTCTCTCTTTTATGACATTTCTGTTGCCAAATACAAGGTGAGAAAACTATTGAGTGTCTAATGTATATAAAATTGTGACACAATATTTGGGTGTCTCAAAATCTCTCATTGCACCTTTAAGGTGGATTAGAGCAAATTTTGCCTTGTGCATAGAATTCTTACGTTAGTGTGAATTCCCCAATGTAATTTTTTGGTATTTAAAAATATGGTAATGTGGTTATTTCTTTCAAAATGAAAACAATAAGGGATATGAAGATTAATTTATGTAAATTTATTAAATAATTCAAACTCATTAAAAACTCCTGAATATGAATTTTACCTTTGATCCTCACTTAAAGACACTATCAGTGATTTACCCCGACCGAGTCAAACAGAATTTGAAATGTGCAGAAATAGATTAAGTGTAGGAAAAAGTCTATAAATCCTCAACGTTATTTTTTCCAACTGATGAATGCAGAGAAGGAAGAAACGGCCAGTATGCAAAAGATATGAAATTCCATTCAATTGCGTGTTATATTAAGTGTCCGTACGGACCAGTAGAATGCTTAAAATAACCCGATTTTGTCCTTATTGGTTGCTTCTGGTCTTCATTTGCCGGGTATGTAGGGTGCCTGTACTTACAACCAAGTTCTTCATGGGAGTAACGATGAAGCGTACATGTTAAGTAGAAGGGAGTAGGAGTACCCCACCTGCATGGGTACACATCGCCGGCCACAAAAGTGGGGGTTGCTAAATGCATCCAAATATGACGATATGCAGTAGGCTTAACCAATAGTCACCCCATGCCGGAGTACCTGCGTGGGTACTCCCATGCAATGCGCTTGGCTGTGGGTGATTTTTTTTTTCTAATTTTATCCATTTAACATTTGGGTCCCATATGTATATGTTTTACACAAAATGTCATAGGGGTTTTTTGGGTGTGATTCAAAACTCAATTATAGATGTTGATAAGCTTGAAAATGATCAGAAAGACGTAAACAACAACGGAATGTTGGCGCCCTCTATGGTCCAAGATTGCTGCCCACTAGGCAGCAGGTAGGGGAGTACATGGGAAGGTAATCCCGAGGCGTTAGCTTTGCAGAGGTACTACACTATGGGGCTTAAATGGGTACCTGTCAGTCACCTAGCAGGCCACTGTAGAGTACACTATAGGTGGGTACATACTGTAAACTAAGTAAATAGTGCTATCCACCCAGTGGCTTGTTTGTATTGGCAAGTACTAGTTGTAGGTGGACTGCATCAATAATGCATCAAGGGGTTACCTTTGAGTAAGAGCTAAGAGTACACCTGGAGTAGCTAAGATATGGGTTACACCATGAGTAGGAATCTTGTTGTGTTGTTACAGAAATGCAAAAATATTGATTTTGATGATTTTTTTTATTTTCTGATTTTAGGCAATCACTGATAGTGCTTTAAGGTTATTAATATTATTACTTTTATTTTTATATGGGATCTATTGCATGCGTTTATTCAAAATGTTCAAGGTGACATCTTTTTATACTCGGCTCATAATTTCTTGGAAATTAGACATACGCCCGCTCCCCGCCAAAACAGTACACCATCCTGTTGCAAGTAGAACGCAGTAGTTAAGTACATGCAACGATCCAACACGCACATTTTATGTCCAAGAATCATGGCCCAGAGTAGTACACAAACCTCATTTCCCTGTTATCTTGCCAGTTTTGAGCAGAAAAAAATGGAAAATTGGCTGTAATCTTCATATATGAGCCAAACATTTCAAAGAACGTTTTGATCGGGGGAATGGTTGCCCCTGGAAAAATAAGACTATGGAATAGCCTTATTGTAAATAAATCATGCGCGCATATTGAAGTACCACAACTACATCTTCATCCATGGGCTAGTTGAGGAGCATCTCAAGGTTCTTTCCCCTACGAATCTTAACTCTCTTAAATAAGTCATGTGGATTTGTAGACAGGAGGCCTAGCTGTTGTTTTCATTCACAGCTGAAACTTAAAGGGACACATCGATATAGTCTAAAGACAAATACTAATTTGCAATTAATTGTTTGTAGAATACATAACGAGACCATTTAAGAGGTTTATAGGACAACAAAAGAAGACAAACCATTTTCACATACACACACAAATTGTCGAAATCACACAAAATAAGACTTTTTAGACTTTTTAAAGCACAAAGTTGTGGTTACATTTTAGTCTCATTTACATGTTAAAATATTAAGTTTTCAACAAGTACTATAATGAGGATTATGCAATTCATAATTAAAGGGCCACAATGGCAAAAAAAAAAATATTCAGACATAATGAAATAGACCCTTACTGATATCACTTCCACAAATTTAAAAATAGTTTGGGTGTTTATATTTTGTAAAAAAAGGGAAAAGGAACTAATATTATTTTCCTTGACATACTACCAGCATTTTATCAAACTTAAAAGGCATGCAGTCATCAGCTTACAGACCATTGCTATTGTATATGTGTTAATCCCAGCTAATTCACCTTTCAAATGTCAGATCAATATCTTAATACAAGCTTGAAGTCTGAATGCTTTTGAATTGTGTCACCAGATACACTGTTCTTCTGGCAGGGATGTCAACACATTGATTTTCTGTGGCAGGAATTGCCACTGACTGCCACAACCTCTTGCTGTTTTCACCTTTTTTTTTACGGAATGTAAATGTAAACACACAAATTGTTTTCAAATTTGTGGAAGTGATTTCAGTAAGGGTCTATTTCATTATGTCTGAATATTGTTTTTGGCCATTGTGGCCCTTTAAGGTTACCCCACACACATTTTATCCATATGCAAATTAGCTCATTAGTGTTCATGCAGACATCTGAACACAAAACTATACAGCACCACAAGTCATAATGGTCTAAAGCACCCACCAAGTTTTAAGTTCATGGGTTATTGTATTTTGTTGGGATGGTGGATTACATACAGATATCCATCACATTCAGTCAAACCAGTAAAGAAATATAAATTTATCCCTACCAGGTAGCACACCACCAAATATATCTTGTCCATGCCTAGAGACCCTTTTGGTGTTTTTTCATAAGACACACACCAGGATCAAGGAATCCCTCAAAACAGAATGGTAAAATGGCCTTGTTTTGCTTCTTTTAATTCTGATGTCTTTGTCAACATACCACAGGAAGAACATAATTTCCCCTAATTTTTGGATTTACAGCCTTTTCTTGTGCTGCTTCTACAGGCATTTTAGAACTACCGAGTGCAGAATTTCTCTAAAATGGTTGTGATTCCCGGGCACTCAGCTAGCCAAAATCAAGCCAGTTTCCACCCTAAAAATGGCTTATTATCTGGTGGCTGTGATCTGCAAGGAAAAGTATGTTTTGATTGACTCTACACCTTTTAAAGACTAGAAAATGATGATTTCCAAGTACCTTTTAACACAGTAAATAATAGGCAGTGTATTTGGTAGTGTGTACCCTACCTTACTCTTGTGGTGCCTAGAAAGCACTATTTTGCTTCTTATTCTTGAAGTGCTATCTACTGTAGATAGCAAAACAATCTGCTGATCATAATTTTCTTCTATTTGTTATTATTACACCTCAAGAATATTCATGAACAAAATCATGCTATTTCATTGGTTGATTCCTATTACGCATGCTATTTCCCTAGGGAAATAAAGTGGACTATTTCCCTAAGTGGACTATTTCCCTACAACCTCATCCTCAGAGTCACAATCAGGTGTGATAAAACAATACTACATGGTTGTATCGGGAAATAGGGCACACAATTTTCCCTTGGTACTGGCTATGGGGGATCGGAAAAAGATTGAGATGACAATGAAGAAATGACACAAAATACAGTGGCTGCACCATGGCTGCACCCATTAAATTTGACAGGTTAGAAAATTTGTTCGAAAATTAAATACCTCCTGAATTGGGTATTCGACCAAGTTTCCTTTTGTTCATAAAAAATTTACGACTTCCGTTCAAGTTGTCATGCAGTTATTACTTTGCGAGGGCGGCTGAAGCGAACCACAGGATGCACAAAAATACACTCTCAAATATTCAAATCTGATTGAATTTGCTCAGAATTAATAGCAAGAGATGATTTCAATTCAACAAAGGGAACAAATACAAAGTAACTATTTTTTAAAAGTTTCATGATTATTTGTTACCGTAGATCAAATTCTGTAATATTGAAGCAACAATGATCAGTCCTGCCCACGAAATTAAGTCGGATAACCTAAATGAACATCAAAGGTGTATCCACCACATTTTATCCATTGATTTCAAAAGTAGGTTAAAGGGACACAATGGCATGAAAAATATTTGGGCAATTACACTTGTTTACACTTTGTAAAAAGGGAAACATAAGTAATATTATTTTCCATGGAAGCTTCACTTTTCAGCCAAGAATGCCAACATTTAATACTGCCAGCATTTATCAAACTTGAAAAGCATGCAGCCAACAGCTCAATGAGACCATTGCGACTGTATATGTGCTAATCCCAGCTGGGTAGATGGGTAGTGTCATGTCATTTGAGGCTCATGGGGTAACCCCTTTAAAAAAATTATCAGTTCGACTTACTTTAATATTCAAACCCATTACCATTTGAAAACATTTTTTTTAAATAAAAAAATAAGTCTAATCTTTCTAATTTGGGGGATAAATGGGGAAATTCTCCCTTGCCCCCTATGGTGCCACCTCTGATTCGGACCCCTGCTACGGATCTTCACACCCAGACCCTCCCCCACCTTTTCAGAGATTTTAATCAATGGGGTTATCACCCTGGAGGCCAGGCCGGTGGTGCAACGCCTCTTTATTATAGCAATCACCAAAATGTCAAAAAGGAAATACAGCAATAACGGATGCAACCACAAACCAATTTGGCTACTCTGATGTGGGTCTGTCATGGGGGTTCATGACCCACATACGACCTCGTCCTCATTCGTTATTCATTACAAATAAAAATCAGAAATAGAAATAACACTTCCAGTGGATTGATTCTTCAACTCCAACGGGGTTATTTTTATCCACAATTAAAAAAAAACTGAAAACATAAAAAAAATCAGAATTTTTCGTCACGATATTGTACGTGTTTGAAACACCAATGGCGACGTCTGAGAACTTGGGATTTCTTGGCCCACCTCCCCCTTGCTGGGGCCTTGCAGGTTCCATAAGCTGAATATCGAAAATTAGAATGAGCTCTGGTTTAAGACATTAAAAAGTACAACACGCCACGCACGTGCTACGAATAAAAATTTTAAATATGTAGCTTGCCAAATGTAGGTCAGACTTAGTAACACAAGTTCTTCGACGGGTCACTCATGGAATGATCTGAATGATGATTACTGCATGAACTAGCACTTCTTAGTAAAATAAGGGGTTTGTAATAGGGGTCACTTCTTATGAGGGGGAAAATTTCTGATTTGAGGCAGGATTTCCCGGTTGAGGTGGTTTTGAGGCAAATTTTTCTGGTTGGAGGTGAAATTTTTCTGTTGAGCAGGCAAAAAGGGCCGATTTAGCATTTTACAGCTTTTTTCTTCCTGGTCAAAAGCTCTCTGGGGTTTCCTCATAGGAGTACCATTTCGAGATGAAATTTGGGGAAATTGCCATTTTAGATTACTGTACAAGTCAATATTTTCACGCGCAGTTATTTTTGAAAATTTGCCAATGGCTGACATTTTGCGAGTTTTTATTTTTCGCGATTGTCAAAATTTGTTAACAGGAAATGTTCATTAAACTTACTGACTGATTGACCCCAAATATAACAAATTTCATCTCCTTAGAGTACTTTATCTTTTTAACGTTCTTACTATTATCTTTTCCATGCTACAACCCCATTTTCTGCAGTGTATCTACCGATCTAAGCTCTACTTCCGGGGATAAGACATTTTTCATGCCCCGTTTTTCTTCGCAGACCGCGGTCTCTTTTTTCAGTCATTACTTCGCTATTCAGTCCTTGTGCTTCAATCACAGTGAAACTTTCTGGACCTCAAACCGATTTCCCTGATAGATGATCACGTCGTCCATGTTGATTTTAATACAGATTTCAGGCCTATGTGATCAAAACAATCTTTTTTTAAAAAAAACACTACTCCATGCCCCGTACCATGTGGACGACATGCCAACGGTCCAAGGGTCAAAGACAATGCCACGGGAATGCACCATTGGATGTCAGATAGGTTAATGTTGAGATCGGGGCATTTGTTTTTTGTACTCCGCACACTGCAGCGAATTATTTGGTTTTCTGAAGTATGTTTACTGGGGGGAAAAATGTGTATATGTAGTAGTAATAGAGTGGGGAATGTTGGCATTTGTTGTAAACAATTCTACCCCATGAAGTCAGTAAAGCTGGTTACGACATTGCGCTTTACAACATAAAAAATAGTAGAAAATTGATTCCGAAACACAACAGCAACATTTTTTTAAAAATTGAAAAAATACTTAGCATCTGAATTTCCGAATAGCAAATGTTTTTCTTTGTTGCTAACGTGTAGACATTATGTAATGATGTTTTTCCTTGTATTCTCATTTTTATATTTTTGAAATACAAACATAATGTCCGTGAAAATCTTGTTTATTACATTATCTTTCACAAAGCAGTTTGCTAAGTTTGGTAAAACTTCTACAAGATAAAGATTGTTCACTTATTTCAAGTAAAACATAATGCGGCAGTTTTTAAAAATGACGACTTTTAAGGAAGTGTATTACTTTATCCATATTTCTCAGCAACCAAACAAGCTATTTTAAATATTTATCAAGAGTGGCATAGATACTTATTTTCCGACCACAAAAATTAATATACTTTCCATCCAATACATCTTGTCATGGGAGCTGGAAAAATGGTCAAATGTTCACTTAAATGTATCTTTAGAATAATTAGTAGCTTATCTTTGTTTATTATTAGTTCTAATTTTCAGGCAGAATTCAATACTCAGGATATGCAACAACTACCACAATTGGAACATATTTCTTCTTGAGTTCATATAACTCCCACACTTTAACTTTGTACAAAGAAAAATTGTTCCCATCAATCCTCTTATAATGTCATCAGTTGGCATACTTTTTGTTGATTTAAAATTTTGATAATGTAATAACCGTTTATTTTGCCTGTACAAAATGTTTGTGTGCATACTGTGCAGCAACGTAAGAAGTTCGTGTTGGCAAATATTTTCCCATAATAGATATTGAATACTTTAAATGGTTTTAAAACATAAACATACAATTTTGAACAATTTTTTGGGGGTGTGTCTTACCCAAAATCACCGTTTTCATGAAAATCAACCATATATAAGTCTAATATGATTGGTTACTCAGATATTCATCATGTTTATATACAATGTATAAAAAGTTTTTTTATCATAGGGCCTATCGCTCTCGAGCACCAATTCGGACTCACGAAGCTGCTTAGATACCTCTAACTGAAACCCCACCGTGAAACTATTTATTATGATTGTATAAAGCTATTGAACAAACTAGAAGACTCGGTAAGTCTGTTATTGAGCTAAACAGTGTAGTTCTACAGAAAAACTTGAAACGTTCCGGGGAACGTTCTGTATACAAGTACCTGATTTTTTTGGCTAATTTACCGTGGTTACAAAGCGATATACATTATGGTGTACACGTGAGATTATATTTAGTAAGCTAGCTAGTTATGACACCTTCCGTAAAAACAAGGACCATGTTTTTGCGTTCCTGGACTAAGGACTTGAAAAACTCTAATTAAAATACTACGCTTAGTCACAGGTGTACGGTTTGTTACGCTCTGTATTATGTCAGGCACGCTATAATTTATTGGTTTTTTGGATCTATAGGCCAAGTATTTTTTTTTTTAGTGCAGCGAGAGTTTAACATATCAGGTGTCCCGCAACTTTCTATGGTGTGTGCACTCTGATGTTTTACACTATCAAGCGTTCTGTTCATATTATCCCCCACAGATTCGGCCGAGAATTTCTTTTGTTTTTTGTTTTTTTTTTTTTTTTCCTGGACAAGATTCGTGATAGTTGGGCAATGCGGAATTCCGCTACAAATTTTTTTTTTTTTTTTGTTTTTAATTTTTAATTGAACAGGTTGTGGTACTGCCTTCTGTTTTTGTTTTCCTACATGGCATTCATGTGTACTTTAAAACACGTGAGATTCTATTGTGGTCTCGTCATATGCAAGCATATCCACCTTAAAGGCCGACCTCGATATTTCTTAGGAGCGCCCTCAATTTCCAAAAAATCGTGTTTTTTGCCTGTACATAATGCTTGTTCCATATACTAATCCTGTGTGAAATTGGCTAAGCTTAATCGAATTCCTTCATATAGAAAATCAACAACTTGTTATAAAATTCCGTATTCCGGAATATTTGTTATACAAACAGTATCCTAATGGGACGTATTACTACCCATAAATGTTTACTGATCAAAACGAAAAATCCGATACATCTCAAATTTCGGAATTGGGCATTTTTATGGTTACTATCTTTTAGTTCAACTGACTTTTTTCAATATTACACAAAAAACTTAATATTTCGCAATCTCTGAGTCAGACTTTAATGATATGGCGTTAAAAAATCCTTGTTGCATCTTTAATTTTCAAACATCTAAAATCAAACATAATTGGTCCTCACTTATAGATGTTTTTGACGGATTTCGGTAATTGATAATCAATAACATGAATGTGAAATTCGCAGCATTGGTGTGGTTTGTTTTATGAGCGGGTGGTTTGTCCAGTAATAGGTTAAACCAACGATATTAGGTGTACCAGTAATACTGTTTTAGTATCTACTAGTGAGTACTCTTGGAAATACACCTTATCGTGGGCTTTCCTTTTCTCCTTGTGTCACCTGCCTAAGGCGAGAAGACAAGGGACCACTTTGTCCACTGTTGATGTCTGTGCTTTTGTCTGTTTTTTTTGAAAAAAGGGTTCCTTTGTTTTGGATGCCCGCATGCTTTGATGGATTAGAACCAAACTTGGTCATGCTGTAAGATTGGCTGCGTAGTAAAATTGACTTGGGATCCAAACTTGGTCATGTCCGGTTCATAG
>JAMKCH010020885.1:0-20978 GCA_023653785.1 Ophioderma brevispina | reverse complement strand
TCAGCGGTATTGTGGATATTTCCATCCCCTGGAATCTTCCTGAAAGATTTTGAAATATGGGAATTTTAACTTTTTAGCCGTAGGAATACGTATTTCAGAATGTCATGATGGAAAACAGGGAAGTGAAAAATGTGTGGGAAATTATGCTGCCCTGTGCTTTCTGACCCTACACATGAACCTTGTTCAAAAAGGTTTTTAGTTCAGAAAAATATCTCCAAAAAACTATTTTTGTCCTGGAATTACGAAAACTGAATAATTATCAGTGGTTTATTTTTTTTTATACCGAAATATGGAAAAAGAGGGAAAAATATGGTAGAATCACGTCTGAGTGAAGTAGGAAGCCTTGAGAATGTGAACCAGAAACAGTGTCTTCGGTGGAATTTTGGCACTTTGCCATGTTGTAATCTTAAACTGTGTGTTTTTACAAACTTTATAGGCTTTAGACGTCATTAGAAACATACTTCATGAGATGGCATATAAAATTCAAAATGGAATTGGTAACTTGCGAAAATGCAATTTGAATTAAAGGCTAAAAGGTTTGTCGTTGAAGAAAATAGGGTTCCAAATTTGCAGTCAGTGTAGGCCATTTTTGGGCATGGGATAATAACGGATCTTAGAATTTTCTGAAATTTTCCTAAAACTTTACAATTTCTTGTAAAAACACAGGTGACCAAAATGTTAAATAATGGATAAGATTGCTAAATTATGGCAGGCGATGTGGTACCCATGTGGGTGGGTACTCTGCAGCTACTTAAGAGATACTTCACAGGCACTCCCATGAAGAGGCTGGTTGTGTAGCAAATCACCGGCTGAGATTTGTGTATAATTAAGTTGGTTGAGATGAATTAAAACAAACGTGGTGGGACACACAACTTGCATATTGAAGCTATAATGCCTATGTAGTCACATTTCGTAAATAGGCATATGGCCAAAGCTTGATTAATTACATCTGATGGTATTGGCAGAAACTTTCTTGAAAAAGCAAGGACATGTTTGATAAGACAATTTTTTGCAGGGTAGGGGGTACAGATTTTTATATTATTCCTGAGTATAGTAGGGTCATAACATAGCATATTTTTGTTTCCAAAACCATTTTTATTTTGAGGAACTCACTTGATATTTATCCAATCTCATCGGAGGACGTCTTCCCGAAACTGGGCATATGATCCCTTTGGCCGGGATGTGGATTTCTGGTTAGATGTTTCCAAGTCCGTAAAAGTGGATTATATACGTTGCTGATCAGGTAGGTGCCCTCCTCCCGATGGAGTGTATTCTCCTCCATTCTAATCCATCGCTTCACAAACTTCTCTAGACTTTTAAGACTATCAATAGATTAGGCTTTATGCCATCGAGTAGAAGATTTCTGTCAAGGGCAGCCACTAAAATATAAACTAGTCTTGTATATTGTTCAATTCTCGTGAAATCACAGTTATGAAACGTATGAAGTTGCTGGTGCTTTCTATGAACACCAATTTTGAAAATTTTAGGTTCAAATGTTTTTTGGGTATTTTGTGTATGTTTCCCCTGATTTCCAAGACCCAACACGCTCACCCTATTCTGCTAACTTACAACACCATTCTATCTTCTCCCCCATTCCTCACTAACCCTTCTTCGGTGGACAATTAGTAGGCATTTTTCATGCAGCATCACTTGTCTTAGCTGCTATGTGTATAATGATAGCCTGGATAGATGCCATTTGCAGCCTATTTTTACCTGGGTGGCAGTTGTGCTGCCAATACATGTTGCTAGCTAGTTAGGTCGGGGACTTTTAGCCAGGACACTCCATGTCTCTTGGTAAACAAGCTCAGTACTCTGGTCAGAAAGATGTTGAATTTAGCATATGCATTGTACCCAGTAGGTTACACGGATATATTAACAAATTATAATGATAAACTTCTGTACATTTAAAATGGTTTATATTCTTCAAAATGTAAACTTTTGTATTTTCCATAATAAGCCCAGTGCATGCACCCAATCAATAGAATTTCTGCTCATTTATTCTTGTCAGTCAGATAGTATATCTTCTACCCCTATAAAAATCCAAATATTTCTTTCTCAATTTAAAATAAATGTCTTGAATTTCTTGGATCCACAAACCTTTCCTCTGTGTGTGTGTGTGTGTGTGTATGTGTGTCCATGTCTGTATCCCAGTCTGTGCCTGTCTCTCTGGCTGTTGCATGTGTGTAGGTGTGTGCCTATGTGTGTGTGTTGTAAACAGATGTCAAAAATAAGAATTAACAATTGAACAAATCTGTTTGCTCAGAGCAAGACCAAGAAACCTATTTGTATGTACATGTACGTGTCTATGTATGTGTGTGTGTGTGTGTGTGTGTGTATGTGTGTCCATGTCTGTATCCCAGTCTGTGCCTGTCTCTCTGGCTGTTGCATGTGTGTAGGTGTGTGCCTATGTGTGTGTGTGTGTGTGTGTGTGTGTGTGTGTGTGTATAAAAAGCTGCGCCAGCATTACATATAATAAAGTTAATGTCCAAAGTAAAGAATGCCGTAATAACTTATCTCATTATTACGGCATTCCTTTGGACATTAACTTTATTATATGTATTATATGTATAATGTTTCTATCTATTAGCTAATTTAGCTAATTAACTAATTAGAGGACTTCTGAAAAGTGATCCTTTGTGCTCACACTTTAGCTTTTTGTTAACAGAATAAACCTATATGTATAGCAAGATTGAATGCTTAGGTTAATAGTGTTTCAGACAGTTATATTTATTTATAGTGTTTAAAACAGATACATGTTTGTCTTTATGTCTGTCTGGTCATTTCGGTTAAAGTGTTGTAATTTGTTTCTCTCCTGCCCAAACTCTTGAGCCAATTTCAACCAAATTAGGTCAGAAGAACCCTTGGTCCAAGCTTGGTTCATATAGGGTGTTCACAGATTGGGCCAATTAAGGGGCAATCTTCGAAAATCTATGAATTTGTTTTTCAGTCGCAGATAAATTGCTATAATCACCAATCTTGGTCAGAAGATCCACTGGCCCAAAACCCATATGGGGGTTTAACAGATTGGATTCAAAGGTCACATGCATTGAAACCAAATTCAGTTGGAAGAATCACTCAACTGCTGACACGTGACCCATATGGGGGTGTTAACAGATTGGGTCAAAGCTCATGTGTGCTGATTAAAGGGGCATTTTGTCAGTTAGGGTAAAGTTATATAATTTGTTTCTCTTCTGCCTAAACAATTTGAGCCAATTGCAGCCTAGCTTGGTCAGAAGAGCCACTGACTCATGGGTTGTGTTCAGAGAATGACACCCATTGGCCCCTATATACCTTTTTAACATAACGCCATCATACAGTTTTAAACTTTTGCGATCACAAAGAGAGTGCAAGACTTGTGGTTCGAGAACCACCTTGTTTCTTATTACCAAACATTTTTTGGTACCAAGTCAATTTGTTTTTCATAGTATTTTCCATTGTAAGGAAAATAAGGGCGTCACAAAAATTTGTCCTGCTTTTGAATACCAATCACTTGATGGCTTCTGAATCATTGATGCTCTGGTTATATCATCTGAACCCTTCAATCAACAGCCTTAGTTGTATGTGCAGATTTATCTACTCTGGGAGAAATTCATAAAGTAAGCAGAGAAAACATCGACCCCGTGGCTTATGAAGCACTGTGATAAGAAAGACACAACGCGGTTGGAGGTTTTTCCCAACGCCCCAAACAGGGGCGTCATCCCTTAACTACATGACGTGATTTGCTCAGACATCTCAGCAGGATGAATCTGACATCCCCGACTTAATGACGGACAGGGGACATTTGGCACTACAGGGTAAAAAGCATCTCTGCTGTGGCTGCTAAATAGATAAGAAAGATAAAAATGCTTGATCAGAATCAACTGAAAATTTTTGGAAATAACCTTTTCTTGATGATCTAATGAACCAGGGTAGAATTTTCGACCCGAGTCGCGAGATCGACTCACGCAGACACTCGCGCATATTGATTCAGCAGGAGTCCATGTGACTTCGTAAGAATCATCAACATGCATTGTAATCCACACAACTCACATCACCAGCGGGGAGTCCAGGACTCGCGCAAAAATAATTGCGAGGTCCACTTGGACTCGCATGGCTCTGACAACGAAATTCTACCTGGGGGAGGCGGGATCCTTATTACCCTAAACAAACTGAGACTGTGCTCCATAAACACCTTTGCACTGTTTGTAATATGCGCGTTGCACCCGGTGGTTCTGAGTGGCAATTTCCGGTAGGTGCAACAAATGTCCCGATCACAAAAAAGCAAAAAAATTCCTGGTCGCAGGGCAAAGAATCCAAAAAGGGGCTGATTTTAACATGAATATGTTTTTTAATTTTCCTTCCCGATTTCCCCTCAAGATTTTTTTTCAGAGGGGGGCACCTGCCACTTTGCCCCACCTGGCTACGCCACTGTTGTAAATGGGTTTAATTTTAGTGTAGGTATCAGTACTCTTGGTCAGCCAAACCATGAAAAATTTCTACAGAAGTCACTAGGTATACATCCATGTTTGATTTCTAGATATTTAGCGGTTTGGGCTAATTAATTCTTTCCCCCAATAGAAAACATTAGAGTTAGCCCAATAAATAGTACAAACAATTGAAAATACACCATTGCCCCCACTCCTAATGGATCCCTCCAAGCTAGGGTAGTATGTTCCATATTGGCTGCTGCTCACTTGGGAATGAGGTTGCCGGCAACTATCCTCTGATACAGTAAAATTATTCCCACTAAGCATGTTGGGATGTACAGTTTTGATTATTTTTAAAGGTTAGGGGCGATACCTGGTAATTAGTCCCTAGGCCATCAACTCGATTTTGGTAGAGGATGTTTTGTTTAATCCATTGAACTTTGGGGACTTGAGACAGAAGTGTTCTTCTTTTGGGAAAGGGAGGGTCTTGGGAACTGTGACCAATGGAGCTGAAGAAAACACAAACTGTTTCAGAATTTTTTGGCTTTTGGGGGTAGCATTTGTGAGTTTTAAGGCAAGTAGAATGTACGGTGTCACCAGGAACATAGATAGTGGGGTGGCATTGGGTCAAAGTACTTCTTAGAATTTGTTTTGAAAGGGAAATCGGGAAGGAAAGACTGATATGCATGTTAAATTAGCCCTTCCCCTTTTGCCCCTTTATGGGACATTTTTTTGCACCTTCCAGAAACTTGCCCCTTCAGAACCATCTGGGGCCTGGGGTTGTCTTCCAAAAGAACCAACCAGAAATTCTTGGTTTGACTTTATCTTCAATGGGAGACCTACAGGCCAGAACTGTGGAAAAGAAAGGAGCGATCTCACTTGTGGTAGCAGGTTGTCAAGTCACCGGTCTTGGAAATCCAGCATTTGCTCCCAGTACAATTTGAATGATGTCATTGATCCTGTTTGTGAAGGAGTTGAGTCCTAATTCCCTCGATGGTCCCCAGATGTAGATCAAGAACATCCCAGAAAGATATGGAATTTCTTCAAATTGCATTATTTCAGGTGCTTTTACAGGAATATTCATTGCAGTCTTGACTTCCATGTTATCTTACATATTAAAAGGGTAGGCTAGCTCTGAAGCCTAGTTAAAATCTCTCATAAATGCACTTTAAGAGTGCACTGTTTAATACTTTTTTGTTTGCCACCACTAAAATTAACTCCAGGGAAATTACAGGAAGAAAAGAGGGATACTCAGAAGAAGAACAGTAGCTCCCTGAGCTTGCATCACAATATGTGGGATAGTTCATCAAAAGAAAGAAAGGGGCAAAAATAAGAGGACATAATCTATATTCACGAATCACATCCCCCCCCCCCTAGGGGTGAGGCTGCTATGTTAGAGACGCATAAAAATCCATGGTTTACTGCAGAAGGCTCCATCTGCCAATAGCTTCCATTTGTCACTTGTGTTCCTTATTAAGTGTTTTACCTACCAAATCTAATACCTGACAGCTATTGCACATGGGGGTCTTTTTGTCCGCTAAATCCTCAAATAGTGCAAGTGTTTGTCACCTGGGTGACACGCTATTGATGTGTGATACTAGACCATACATCAGGAATATAGCTCATTTTTTTCTCAATCTGAGGTACTGACATTGATTATGTGCGACTGTCCGTGGTTCGCCTCATGCCACGGAGGCAATGTACTTTTTTTTTAAAAGGAAGCAGGGAAGAAATGAAAAAAAAAATGAGGAAGGGGACCCTTCTTTTTCACTTCCCTCTGGCGTGTGGATTACTACTTGATATCAAATTGGTCCACCGATGAGGTGATTAGTTTTCTGGTGGATCTGGTGGCCAGTAACGTCAATCAGGACGTGGTTTTGTGCTTTTTATTTCAAATTTAAAGCTGTTTTCAGTGCTTTTATAAAAGTTTTGCTGCTTTAGAAAATGTAATCCTGTACAACAACAACACCTTGACTGCTCAAGTCCGGGCATTGACCTGGCAGCTATTCTGACACATAGAGTCCTATGAGAAAAAAAATGTACTCATACATGCCAAATAATCAGTGACCACCAAAATCAGGAAACATCCACTATCTTTGCTTTCTAATTCACTGCATTTGTTTATAAATTCCTCTACTAGCAGAACGTGAGAACACAATTTAAGCCTGTGAAAATATTTCTCACAATTAAAGGCTGGTAATCACAAAGGGGAGTCGAACTTAAAACTGAATTAAAACCAAAGGGAATCTATGTGGATGGAACTTTTCCACATTATAAAAGGCACATTTTGACTTTAGAAGCTGAATTCACTTAAAGGTGCGTTTCTGATTAATGTCTATTGTGGTCTCTTTCTTCTTAATATGGAGAGCCTGGCCATTGCCCCATCAAGTCCCGTGGGGAACAAACCTTGCGGGGTTTTATGGTAGCACAATATTCCCATGCAAAGCCCGGTCATACTGTGTTAATAATATTGATGGTTAACCAACCACTAAAACGGCGGTATTGTTGTTTATAATCTTGGGAATGAAATGGGAGTTGCGGGCTCAAAGTTCAGGACACAATGAGAAAAATCGGGCCTTTTACTATATCAAAATCGAACTACTGTCCTTCCGGTAAATCAGGGGGTCCCAATACGATCTGAACCGAACCTTTAAGTGTCTGGGGGGTTCCATAGTACCAAGATTTTGTTTTCGGCGATTCCTATACTTTTGAAAAATATTTTCGAACTCTAATTTTTGTAATGTGTAACTTATCGTGTCTTCTTCCATAAAAAAATTACTAAATTTCTTCCCGTTAATGATGATAATTAGCATTGGTCCCCCCTAGGAACCCCCTCTTAGGCACCACTGGAGTGAGATTTTAAAAATAAAAATTAGCACAAACCCTGTTACCAGAAATATTTTTCTGCTTAGGTATGTTCATATGCATGAAACAAATTAATTACATAACAGAAAAAATATTCACCCTTTATGTTTGCTGAAAAAGCGATTCCAGCAATCGACGACTGCGCGCCATTGCCTGTAACACCCTATGGCAAATATGACAGCCCCCACAAAAAATCAAGAATGTACAAAATGGTAATGTTTTTTGTGTTAATTGTGTAAAGTGGTCCTTCTAGACAGCTATAAACTTCAAATTATTTGCAATGTGTAGCTGTGGAAGCAGGGTCGTGTAAAACATCTTGCTACTTTTTGAGCGATTTTGACGCATTTGGAAAACAATGAATTTGCCCCTAAATTTCCAGACGATAAACCGGAACTCATTTATATTCAAAAACCTTTGCCTGGTCGTATCCCCCTCAAAGTGGGATGAGTTTTCATTTGAAAATTCCGTCGGCAAAGTGGGCTTCCATGGAACCCCCCCCCCCCTTAGAGGCACCAACGTGAGTGCAAACACCTTAGGCACTTAATGTTACTTAATCACCGTTAATTATCACAGCAATGCATACCTGTTTCCAAAAATATTAAAACCAATTTTATTGTATTCTGGTTTGCTTTAAATGTTTGCTTGAAAACCCTATCACGACCAAAACTCCCTAAAAACTCGATGAGCTGAGCTAGAAAATGAACTAAGTCCAAAGAGATGCGATGATGTCATCGTACAAACACTCATATGGGCATGAAATCGCGACTCCTTCGTAGCTTGCCATCTCTGCTCATGGGAATGGTGTGTCGGAGACCCCGGGTTCGAATCCCACCACGGATGTCCAATCTTCTGTAGCTTCTATCCTTTTACCCCTTCCCTTCCTCTCTGGAAACCAAAAGGCTGTTAGGGTTAGGGTAACCTGCCTTTTTTCCAGGTAAGAGGTACCCTACAGTCAGTATATATGCACTATGGATAGCCTACCGAGGAGGCAAGCATTGCTGCCTTTGTACTCCTAGGCCTAGTCAACTTCTGAGCTTGATGATATGTAGGGTGGTATAGACATACAAAAAGTTAGCACCTGCATGTGCAACCCAATCGCACCCCGATCACAGTCTTACAGAATAAAGCTCAAGCACTTTAAAAATGGAACTCTGCATTTAAAGAATGGAGTAAAGTGAACACACAGAGCTACCAGAAGACTAAACCCCCTATTGTAGCTTCCATTGCACTTGGCAGACGTGTGGCCTAGGGTTATAGAAGTAGAGATAGGCATTGCCCTATGCGCCGAACCAACATGAGGAGATTTCCATAAAGAAGCACCCCAAATTTTTGTCGAACTCCTGTTTTTTGCATATTTGGAATGCTTATCAATGTATTAGATCACACTTGAAGTGAATAAGCCGAATACACCGTCTTTATGTGATAAGATGATGATTTTGTAATTTCTGTCGTGCACGACAGAAATTAAAAGCATGGTTTTCTATGGGGACGATTACGACAGCAGCCAAGTTCAAAACAAGGTTTGCGGTTTTCTTTTGTACTTGTTGTTCAATAAACCTACGAAACGTTCTCTGTAGGTGGTCTACAATAGTTCCAGTGAAATTTGAGAGAAATTTGTATCCTAAAAAAACTCCTGTCACTTTAACACAATGACTTTGTGTGCATTGTGAGTTTGAATATTCTGTAAGACTACCTGAAGCAGGGAAAAAATGTGATTTGGGTGTGCACCGGGTGGATAGACCATGGATGTACCACCATAGATGTACCACCATAGATATGGGTGGCACAGAATTGCACTCGATTACCCCAAAATCTGTTACAGCATTCTATGTCCTTATTTTACTACACACAATTACCATTCTCATTAAAATGCTTTGTTTGATTCAAATGAAATTTGTGAATAAGGGCAACAATGATTGCACATTATGTACAGCAATGTTGCAAACAGGTGGGACACCTTTAATAGTATTTAATAGCTGGGCGATCTAAAAAGTGGTTCGGAGTTCATTTGTCTGATTTTGTCTGGTAACTGTACGTCTGTGTCCACAAATGACTTCAATTAGCAAGCTAGCATGTCAGAGAGATTTAGCAGGTGTTCTTCATCAATTGGTCATTTCATTTGCTTCCATTCCGGAGTATCTGTAGGGTATTTGGCACTTATTTACAATTAGAAAGTGTTAAAGTGTTTGTTAACTTCACATCAACTTCGACATCTGTGTGTGTGTGTGTGCTATTGGCAGTATCCCAAATGAAGTAGGTCCAGACCTGATACTGACCAGGATTGTTAGTGCCTTTTTAAATAGCTTCGCTTGTTTAAATTAGTAGATTGAATGAAATAATAAATTGTGTACAAACTTTAAAGATATTTTTTGTGCTGGCACCAAAATACATAATTGAATTTGTAATAAGAAGGATACCAGTTAAAGCGGCACTGGCACATTCATTTTCATAAAATAAGAAATTTCTTCAATTTGCTCGCAAATGATAGTCTAGGCCATTGGAAGAATAGAGATATATTTTACACATAAAAATAACATACCCAAAAGCAGATATGGACATTAATAAGAGGCTAAAGACATCCAGGTAATTTGTAGGCTAACCTTTAAGTTTGCCAAAACTTTGATCAAAATGTGTCTATTACATGAATATCATAGACTCGTATACTCATTGATATTAAATCCACAAAGGTCACAAACTGGTTAAATAAGGTGCTTGCCATGAAAATCAACTCTGGTGTGTGTTTTCTTTTGTTACAAGCCATTTCCATGTCGTCTGCTGAATTAATGACGCCGGCGACATTAATTATAAACTAGTTCTGTTAACCCATAAACAAGCTGATTTGGGCTTAATAATTTCACGTGAGGGCTAATGAATATAAAAGCTTTATAACCATACAGAAATATCGATTTTGAAAAATCTAGAGGGTGCACTATTTTTTAAATGTGCCAGTGTCTCTTTAAATTGATTTAGTGATTATCTCATGTGAAAAAGGATTACAATTCATTAATTTCCTAATAGAGACCTTAATTACAAGATTTTTTTTTATCTTTCTGTGTTTTTGAAATGGGAAAAAACTTATGAGGAAAATGTGTCATAAAAAGATTAAAATCTCTTTTCAGAATAAGTGAGTCAGTGGAATGTACGGAATCATCTCAAAAGATGCACTTTTGAATCATTGACTGGGGAATTTTACAGGCCCGGTTATGTGCTTCACATAGTAGCGCCCTTTGTTCACAAATGTGGCGCGAGTTAGTACATGCATTGCTAAGCCCAGAAAGACCAGAAAAATCCCCAACACTGTGACTCACCTATATCAAGAGTAGAGTCTTAAATGTTTAGCTGTGCTTCACACCTTGGAGGGTTGCTTTGAACCAATCCCATAAGTGCATTGTAATAAACCTCTACTGTCGTCATTAACACATTGGTCTTAAAGATAAAGTTTTCAAAAGTTTTAGGACCACAAGACATTTCATGAGCATTCGAAAAATCACCCCTGCTAAAAAACTAGCACTTTTGGAGCTAAATGAGTGGTAAAGCGTTCAGAATAGAATTTTCTGTGGGATGTACAAGACTTTGAATATGAATTTCCCAAAGGTAGTGCATGTGGGGATGTATTCAATTTATGTTAAAGTGCCTACTTGAGACACTCAAAACTAGAGAAGATTTCAGTACTTCCCACAATGCATTGCTTCAATGGCGGTTTTTGGTACAGTCCTGATGTGAATCGTATTGATTAAACATGGCTAAATTGACAGTACTGCTGATCACAAACTTGCATTTAAGAGTGTTTCAGCTCTAACGATTCACCTGACAACCTAGTTCAAAACTTCCAATGGAAGCAATGCATTGTGGTGAAGCTCCCGATATCTTCTCTTCTCAAAACTAATCCTATGAGTTGCACCAATAATGTCATCATTTTGTATCCAATGGGAGTACTGTAAAATTTACCTGTACAGTTGAAATTGACCCTTTTTATTAGGTCTCATATGAAAGACCTTATGGCAACGCATGCATCCTGTGTCGTCGTCGTCTGCGGCCGTCTGCGGCGGCGGCGGCGTGACTTTTCTTGTGAACAAAATATCTGGAGATCTGTACGAGCTACAGGCTGAAACTTGGTGAAGGGTGCGGGGTTACAGATTATCAAACTGATTAAATTTACAACAGAGTATATATGGCATTCTAGTACCTAATTTGCATAATTAATTAGCATATTTGACCTATTATGATTTTCATTGACACTTGTTTTGTGAACACAGTATCTGGAGATCTGTAAGTCACACAGAGCTGAAACTTGGGTGGAGGGTGCGGGGTTACGGATTCTCCAAATGTTCGATTTACAAACAGTATATTGCATTCTAAGTACCTAATTGGCATAATTAATTAGCATAATTTGACCTATTTCCTTGATTTTCTTGACACTTCTTTTGTGAACACAATATCTGAGATCGGAAGTCGCACAGGGCTGAAAACTTGGAGGGATGCGAGGTACAGATTTCCAACTGATTCGATAGACAAGAGTAACCTTGTCCTGGGTTATGGGACTTGTCCCCTGGGGTATAAGACATTGTCCCTGGGTATAAGAAAGACATTTGTCCTGGGTTTGGGACATTGTCCTGGGGTATGGGACATTGTCCTGGGTATGGGACATTGTCATGGGGTATGGGACTTGTCCTGGGGTCTGGGGACTATTGTCCGTGGGGTAAGGGACATTGTCATGGGGTATGGAAATTGCCTGGAGTATGGAAACTTGTCCGGGGGTATGGGACATTGTTCTGGAGGTATGGGACATTGGCCTGGAAGTATCGAACATTGTCCTGGGTAGGGGACAGTGTCCTGTATGGCGACATTGTCCTGGGATATGCGACATTGTCCTGGGGTATGGGACATTGTCCTGGGATATGGGACATTGTCCTGGAGGTATGGGACATTCTCCTGGAGGTATGGCGACATTGTCCTGGAGGTATGGGACATTGTCCTGGAGGTATGGGACATTGTACTGGAGTATGGGACATTGTCCTGGAGGTATGGGACATTGTCCTGGAAGGTAGAGGGTATGAGGACATGCCTGGAGGTATGGGACATGTCCTGAGGGTAGGGACATTGTCCTGGGATATGGGACATTGTCCTGGAGGTATGGGGGGACATTGTACGGGGTATGGGACATTGTCATGGGGTGATGGGACATTGTCGGGGGTATAGAAATTGTCCTGGGTATGGAACATTGTCTGGGGGTATGGTATGGGAAAATTGTTGGAGGTATGGGACATTGGCTGCAAGTTGCAGTATAGAACATTTGTCATGGGGGTATGGGACATTGTCCTGGGTATGGGACATTGTCTGGCGGTTTGGGACATTGTCCTGGGGATATAAGGCATTGTCCTGGCGGTATGGGGCATTGTCCCTGGGGGATGGGAATGTCCGGGTTATGGAAATTGCCTGGGCTATGGACATTGTCCTGGAGGTATGGGAATCGTCCTGGAGGATGGGACATAGTTCCGGAGGTATGGAACATCGTCCTGGAGGTATATGGACCTGGTCCTGGGGTATGGGACATTGGTCCGGAGGTATGGGACATTGTCATCGTGGAGGTATGGGACAGTGTCCTGGAGGTAGGGAAATGTTGGGGTTATGGACATTGTCCTGGGGTATGGGACATTTGTCCTGGGGGACGGGACATTGTCCTGGGTATGGGACATTGTCCTGGATATGGGACATTGTCTGGGGATATGAAAAACTTGTCCTGGGATATGGGACATGTTCCTGGAGGTATGGGACGTCGTCCTGGAGGTTGGGGACAGTGTCCTTGGGTATGGGACACTGCAGCGGGTATGTGATATTGTTCTGGGGTAGGGACATGGTCTGAAGTATGGGACAGTGTACTGGGGATTGGGACATTTTTTTTCTGGGAGGTATGGGACATTGTTCCTGGAGGTATGGGGACCTGCTGGAGGTTGGGGGACATTGTCCTGGAGGGTTTGGGACATTATCTGGGGTATGGGACATGTCCTGGGGATATGTGACAATTGTATGGAGTAGGGACATTGTCTGGGGTTTGGGACATGTCCTGGGGTATGGGACAATGACCTGGTTAACATTGATTATTTTTTATATTGTTTTATATTTGTTATTGCTGACTCAGAATACATTTCAGGTTGAGCATGTACACCAAAACTGACATGGGAATCATTCAGAAATGATTCGAAGAACCATTCACATGAATCGGACGACCTTATTTGGACCGCCGTCCTATTATTGACTTTTGCTGTTTTAGCTTAACTCTTAAATTTAGGCGGCAAATAGTAAAAACATACCTTTTTTGAATCTTATGGTTAGACAAATAATGTGGTATACTTTTCAAAGTGATTAGATCAAGTTTAAAATTGATCCCGGTTACAATCATGTCTACGCCCCCTCCTTAAGAACACATTTGCAGCACTTGAGAATCGCGTTTCAGGGTTTCCTGTCAGGCTGTATACATTTTAACAACTTCACACCTTTTGTACCCGAGATGCGTTATAAATGTCTGCTAGATCCTGCGGCTAAAATAGTCACTCTTAAACAGCTGTGAAAATGTAAGCAATTTCATTGGCTGATTGCCTGGGTTTCAATTCGACAATTGAACCCAGGTAGACGCGCTGCGTATTGACGTCATTTAGATGAAGTGCTGCGTCATACCGCGTTTAGCACGTTCTACGCGGCGCCCTGCCAAAATAGTCTTGTTGCGTAGGATCATTGCCGTCAACGGTTCGATTGGTGTCACTGGGTGGGGTGGCAGTCCTTTCTTGTGTGTTTTTAAAGGTTTGTGATTAGGATTCCAGCACATTGCTGGATATTATTGTTCGCATAGAATCCTTGAGAAAGGTTATTCACAAAATTGAGTTGATTAGTTCGGCGGTTTTGTGGGTTATGAGCAATTGTTGTTTACCAGCGCTTCCCATAGCCACTGTGTTGTATTTCTGTCCGTTTACGACAGAAAATACAAATTGCGAATTTCTCACAGATACGACCGAACTTGCCACGTAAGATTAGGTACACCACGGATACTAAGGCTACGGTTTCAGAGAATATAAAAATCTCATAATTTTTTTGGGGGGGGGTCGGGGGGGGGCGAGGCTGTGGATCACGAAAGCCGTAAAGTATGCCAAAATTGTGTTAAAGATTACCTTAAATGTTAAAGTGTTTACGAATGAGAATAAAGGGTATGATTTGGGGTGGGGAACTGCGTACTCTCTTTACGACAAATTGAAAACCGTGACACCATTTTTTTCGTGGAAGAACTCGGCCTCTAGTCCGTTCTTCACTTAAAATAATGGTATCGCCGTGTGGTTTCAATTGTTTGTATGATTAAAGAGAGTACCGGTTCCGAAATTCAAAATTATTCTCGAATTCAGTTCGGGGGTGGTGGGGGAGGGTTCTGATCGGGGGACCCCCTCGTGGTTCACGCCACTGACAAAGAACCCCATTGTGGCATTTAATAGGCCAGAACATTCCATAAGACAATGGTATGGGAGTTAACCGCAAAGTACATTTGTTATAAAGTAGCATTGGCCTTGCAGAGCATGCAATATATGTTCAAGTCTTCAGGTGGGGGGGGCCCCTTGGTTGAACTGCTTGATTGCTTTACATTGATCATCTTACAATGATAAATTCCGAGTTTGGGTCGTTCATATTTTTTAATCTACAAGATTGTGAGTTAAGATGTATATTCTGTTATGCAGACCAATAACTAATGTATTAAAGGGGCACACCTGATGTCAGCCTCGACCCACCTTTCACACCATCGAACGGCGATTTTGTGTTGTTACGAACCTTGTATTTTTCTTGCATTCTCATCTGCAAAAATTATTTTGACGTTTCCCATTTGATGCTACAAGCGAAAGTAGCGTTTGTTTGCGGTAATCAGAAAATATTTCGTACAGTACTCTAGAATGGGGCGATTGGGATACACACACGTACCGCTAACATTAAAAATGGTATATCAGATTCAAATGAAAATTTTGGGAATATTAAAGTATGTTGGGGATGATATTCAGCGAACAGAGAAAAATCTATGTTGTAATCGGGTAAAGTACCTTTTAAACCATCCCATGTGACCAGGATTTGGATAAATTCCTGAAAAAAAGTCCTATTGAGGCAGTCTTTGAGTGTAACTTGTGGGAGATTTTTTTCTGTGGCAAGTATCATAGGGGTATGATGTAGTCAACTACAGTGGACCTCATGCTGGGATATCTAGAGTAGTTACTGCATCAGGATATTTGTCTTTTGAGTGGGGTCACAAGAATAAATTTTCCCCGAATGGACGGTAGATAAATGTATAAAAAGCACGTGGCTGACTAAATGTAGGATTAATTTATATAACTGATTCTTAATGATGGATTTTTCCTCAAATAGCAAACCAAACTGGGGTTCAGTACTGTTTCCCTTAATATCGTAAAAATAATAAAAGTCAACATCTGGCACTAGTTAGGTTTACTGTCATCAGAAAAAAAAATTGAATTTAAAGTGGCCAAAAGAAAAACAAATGAGCCAAAAACATGAAAAGAATTTCTGTTAGCACTTTGCTAAATTTCTGAAAGAGAGCAGAGAGAATTTCACTAGCATTTTTGAGAATGTATGGAACACTTGCTTTTTCTTTGGCCTAAGTGATGCTTCTGATTCGACATGTAGATTGGTCTGGGAAAGCTTACGCCAAAAACCAACAACCAAAACAAGAAAATAATTTTGGGGGTGTCATAATTTTCATAAATAAGCAGCAAATTTGTTGACACCAAATCTTTTTCCAACCTAAGAAATACTTCCCCTTTCATTTCAACTGAAACATGTAGCTAAATACTTCCAATTTAGTCAGTTTTTACATTAACTTTTCCTCATTTACATATGCTTTCAGCAATGTCCAAGTGTTTCTAGGGTGGACTGAGAGTTGATATAGTATTTCAACAAGAAAATAAAATGCAGTGTTGCGAGCATAAAGCTCAATAAATTTCGGGACTTCCCCCTCTCTTTTGGGGCTTTCCCTGATCTTTCTAATTGCGGACATTAAAAGCAATGCGAGTGTGGTTTTATTGTTTGATGATCGATGGGTTTGCTTTTGTATTAGGTATTTCTGATTCAAACTTAAGTATAAAAATGTCTTATGTTGACAACCTTGTTGCATAATAAGTGAGCGCTAGCGAGCTCTTACCCAGACATAATTGCGTGATGATGAATGACAATTAAATCCAAGTCAAACAAAAATGTTATTTGTGTGCATCCCTATGGCTGTGTGAACACAGCTTGTCATATTATTTGTGTGTTAATTCTTCTCTCCAGTAATGCCCCTATCATGACCAATAGGAGCCCATGCTATTTTCGGAAGCCATATGTTAAAATCGGCAAAAAAAAATTGTATAATTCTTTGGCAAACTGGTAAAATTTCTGAACAAATCACATTGCCGGACGACATTGTGTAAGATTCAGTATAAACTGAGGGTCGGCCTGGAAAACGAGAAAGTGCACTCAAAAACCCATGGTGTTGGCAATGTATAGTTTGGTGCCTTGCATTCAAATTATTGTCATCATTAGCTCATATGTATATATTTCACCACTTAGGTTACTTTTGTTTCCTTTGTTCTATGTCCTACTGAAATCTAAGCACTCGTGTTTGAATGGGTATTCCTGATCCCAAGTGGGGAAGGGGAGACACCCGGATAGCAAGGGTTTTTAGGCCAGATTACAGACGCATCCTGCAGTATCAAACTGTGGGTGTATCTTCAGGGTATGCTGGACAATTTGATTAACAAGTGGCATCTGTTGTTTTGATCGTGTGTTTCCTATTTTGCCAAATTTGCCAAAATTACAAAGCCTTGAGTGAATAGTTGTGAAATGTGAGAGTAGTACACTATATGTCTGTTCACAAGTGAACTTTGACCTTGATAAAATAATACTAGCCAAGACGGAGAAAAACCATGATTGTAATCCAATAGATAAAAAATATAAGAGATGGTATGGTTGTTCATCCACAACTTGCGCAATCTTTCCAGTCCTAAATGAAATGGGCAACTCATCGAATCTATGAAATTAAGTACTCTTTGTCACTATAAATTCATGCGACACCAGTTTTCACAAAAAATTGTTAAATTTTGGAAGTACAATGGCATGTGGGAAGAACACTATACTTCTACTTGATAAACATAGTGCACTGTGGACTCCATGGTGTAGACAATTGATCATTGCCCAACAGTAGGGTGGGGAGCAGTGTGACTAGCCAGGGTCTTGAGGGGAGATTAGGGGAGACAGTGTCATAGCAGCATCAGAGGGGCTCATTTTTCAATTAGGGGAACTAAAAATAAATAAATATTGTTTTCCAGTTTTAAAGCGGCACTGGCCATTTTCACAAACTTATGAAATTCTTTAATTTGTCACAAATGAGAGTCTAGCCATTGGAGAAGAATAGAGATACATTTACACATAAAAATAACATACTCAAAAAAACAGTAGGGAAGTTACCATCAAGAGGTCCGACAAGACATCCAGGTTATTGGTAGGCTAACTTTAAAGTTTCTCATAATATTAATCAACACTGTGTATACTTAACATGATATATGACTCATACTCATTGATATGAAAAACCACAAAGGTCACACACCGGTCAAACAGGGTGAAGGTTCCGTGGGAAACATTTGCATACAGCATGCATTTTCTTTGTGTTAAATTACATTTCCGTCATCTGCCGACTTAATGTCGCCTGGTTAGTACATTATAAAATTCTGTCTTCCCCAAGGACATGATTTGGACTTAATTAGTTTCAGTGAGGGGAGGCTAATGTATATAAAGCTTAACAACCATGCAAAAGTATCAATGTTGAAAAATCTTGAGAGTCAAACTATTTTTCAAATTGTGTCCAGTGTCTTCTTTATTTTTCTAACCCATAGACCTAAATTATGGTAATTTTTAAGTCCAAAACTACATGTTCACATTAGTATGCTTGAAGAGAATAGTGAGGTTTTGTGTGGCATGATTTTGATCTTAGGGTATAATTATATTAGAAAACCTTAAACGACCCTGTATCAATGCTTCATTATTACTGAAGAGGTGCAAAGGATATTATGTAATCATGCCTGATCTGGGTTCGGGCAATATCTTTATACTAGTATGGACGTCAAGAATCAACAGTAAAGACACAAGCCGGGATACTATTTGTCTAATAATGAACTAACATTAAATGACATGGTATACCTGTCGTCAACAACCTGCTCGCTCACTACATCATGATTATTCGTGTTTTGTGACATAGAAACCTACAGTGCTTATTGCAGGCAAATCGATACTGAAACATGACTTTCAGACAGAGAGCATGGTATATGTTTTGGATGTTTAATTTATGTCAGGTTTTCCATTTTCATATTAAAGGTACATAGACGTTACCAATCTGATTTGGGACATCAGAGATAGAGAGGGAAAAGTTTTTATAAGGGGAAAAATGTGTAATTTTTGTGCACAGTTTCAATTATAAGATGAGAGCAATGTGGTCTTCAGGTTTGGTGGTTCAACCCCACCCCCATTCTCACTTTTGGTTTGGGTAGGGATGTGCAGCCGGGTGTTTGAACCACTACCCCGAAAATATACCAAAAATGACAGATTTGCTACCCATCCTTATACCACTTTGGTAGAGGTTTTGGGGCGAAGTCCCAGAAGCTGAGAGAAACTAACTGTTAAAATGTGATGTAAAATACACATTCTTATGTGAGGCAGGACTCCAGTGCTCTCCAAAACATATGTGGACCCCTTCATGAAAACTTAATTTTTAAAGTTTTTTTTTAAAACATAGAGCACTTTGGAAATTAATGAAATTGTTAGAATTATATGGTTAAAATTTTAATTCCTTGACACAAGCATACTGATTGTAAGATAAAAGGGTGACTTGATTCAGTTTTATGAAGGTTTTGTCGTGATTGGAATGACTGGATTTTGTAAAGATGGTTGGTGATTTGTAAAGAGACGTGCCAATATTTTTGAAGCTAAACACATGATTTTGTAAACCCCATAGAGGACTGTGTAAAATTAATATTAGTCGATTAAAATGGGGGCATATTTTTGCTGGTAATATCTAAATCAAACATCCTTTAGCCCAAGACAGAGTGTGTATTGAGTCAATCCCACAATGCACCAGTTTTGGGAAATTTTACATTACTGTCATGTGATCCTCTAAAAATCCTTTTCTTAACACATAAAAACCCTGACTTTTATGCTCATTTTAGCCCACTAAGCGTTAGTACTTGGGGAATTTATAGCATGATTATGAAATATCTTGTGGTTCTTCAACTTTTGGAACACCTTTTATCCCTAAGTAGTTACATGCATTTAGTATGTAGTACAGTATAGGCACATTGCTATGCATCATGGGATTGATTCAAAATGAAAATACCCTTTGGGCCCAAGATTTCCAAGGGTAAATGAGAAAATAGCACCGGAAAATAGCACCAGTACACCAACAGTTTGACCACTTTAATATCTGGGGATGAGGCTATTCGTGATTTGGCCACAACCATGACAACTTCTGTGCTTTGTTGCATATTATGTGTAATGTTTAACAATGTCGTAACTTGCAGATGGCGATATCAAACTCAGCAGGTTTGAAGTTTAACTGGGCTTGCTTTTGTAAATTATGACTGGATTGACGTATAAAAAAACATGAGTTCATGCTCTATTTTTCATGGAAATTTACAATTTTTTGCTTGTTTTAAAGTTACAGGAAATGCTTTCTGTTTTTTAAATAAACAGTTACATGTGATGTTTCGGTCATTTCCAAAAAATGAAAATCATGACGAGTGGAACATTATAATTACTTTCATTTGTCTTCAATTTTGATATATTGTCAATATTATATTACTGTCATTTTGTGGGGAAAAAAGTGAAATCAATATCGCTAACGTTTAAAAACATCGCACATCGATTGTGTCGTCATACAGTGCTACTCCAATGGCGGTTGCTAGAGCAGAAAAACCGACCAGGCCCTTACAATGGATCCGAGTCACTTGGAGGAGAGCTCTGAGACATCACTACCAAAGCACGAGGTGTACGAGACTACAAGTAAGGTTAAAAGAGAATTAAAACAGTGGCAAGATGAAAGAGGAACTGATTTTATAACGGGTTTATCAAAACCAAGATGGTTTCCGCCAATACAATGATTTATTGTTTGTGAATATGAGAAATGTATGGGGAAGGAAAAAGTGTTAATACTTCTGACAGTTTGATCTTGCACTTCGCATAGATTGTGGTTTTTAAAGTGACTCTGTACAATATCCTACTTGGGATACACTTTTTCAATAAAATTAAAATAATAATTGTAGTTTAGTTAATAAAGTCATCAAAATTAACATTACTGTGGTTATTTCCAGGCACCACATTAGTTCTTATTTTTTAGCATTTTTTTTGCATTCAAGTCTGTTAGTCTGTAAATAATTTGGCACTCCATACTTCTGTGCAGTTGAGGACCAAAAAAACTGGGTTGTGCATTGAAAACTGCAAACTTGTCAATGAGGTCAGATGTCAAATGTTGAGGTCAAAAAGTCCCAGAGGTACAAGTTTTTAATCGGCCATAGTTTAGGCGTACAGTTGTGATTTGTAGTATAGAAACCCTAATATTATTATTGAGGTCAAAAGATCACATGTCAAGGTCAAAGGTCATATGAAGAAATGGTAAATAAGACTGGAAGGTTAAGTTTTGGG
>JAMKCH010020884.1:0-27839 GCA_023653785.1 Ophioderma brevispina | reverse complement strand
CATAGGGGTGATTTCATGGAAACAAAAACCTATGCTATGTGTCATTTCATATGTTGTCTCGGTTATTATTTTAAGGCTACAAATCCTATGCATGTTGTGTTTATCAAGAGTAGGTTAATTTCTCAATAGAATTCTTTAACATTCCGCGGACTTGAACAACATTCCTAAGGAACTAGTGTACCTAGGAAAATGCGAAAATACATTCCTAAGCGCTGGTAGTCCGTCCACGTCGGGCTTGGGCATTAATTCCTAAGGATTCATATTCCACCTGTTGGACACTACTTTCTTAGGAATGTAGTCCACGCAAGACATGGACGCTAATCCCTAAGGAAACTATGTTCCAACCTCTGACAGGGCATTAATCCTCGAAAATGAGAGTCCCGCCAATACAAACTTGCACAATAATCCCCAAGGAATTATAGTCCACGTCGGAATCGGACACCGATCCCTAAGGATCTGCAGTCCACTCTGGAAGGGATTAATTCCTAAGGGCACGAATAGTCTGCATACTTTCAGCTATGGACAATAATCCTTAGGTCTATAGTCATGTTCGGAATTGGACCCCTATCCCTAGGGAGCGCTAGTACACCCCTGAAAGGTCATTAATCCTAGAGGACTAATAGTCCCTACTTTCGAAAATGGACACTAATCCTGAGGACTGGTATCCATGTCGAACCTTTTGCGTCGCAGATTTTTTAACAATCTTTCGTGCTACAGGAACTGGGGGATAACTCACTTCCTCATAAAATTTAAAAAAAATATTATGTTTAACCAGGAAAGCCTTATCCCCATATATGAAAAGAGTTCGCTTAATTTAGAAAATGAATAAAAATGTTAACTCAATTTACTTCCAAAATGTCAGAGATCAACTGTGTACACGTAAACTCAAGCGAACAATAGAAGCTAAGATCTTTTTGCATCAGGGGCATGAGGTCCATGGTTACTGACCACCCACAAGTTGAAAAGATTTTAGGTGTATCCACCTCCCTATATTGCACTTTAGGATCTGTTCAGAAACATAAAGGGAACATACTCACCCTCGCTCATGATTTTTAAAAATGTAGGTCGCTGAATACCATTGACTTTCTTATAAAAAAACAAGTCACTAATAGAAATAGCGTTTAAAGACAATAACTGGCGGATTAGTTATGCACAAAATTAGGTCAGCCACTTGCCAAGGGCTTTTCTTTCATTAATTTGTTGTGCCTTTCCATTTTTTCTTTTCGAAAACAAAAATATTAATCATAGGGTCAAAGTTATTTAAAAACACACATAGAATCTCTAGATTTCTTTTATCGCGAACGAGAATAAGTTATGCCAATGCGGCAAGGTCATACCATTCGAAATCTGTTTCAAGTGCGTGCACAATAACAATGGACCCCGATGAAAAGATGCGAAGTGCTGTGTTCCGGGCGGATTATTGAATATCATTAGCTCCATGACATGTTGCGCCTTATGTATATCCATTATCACACTGTATATTCTAGAAAAAATTGAGTTGAACCTGGATTATTAATTTTTGTAAATAATGTGCACGCTTTTCATGTGGGGATACAGATTTTTCCTGTTAAAATAATATTGTTTGTAATTTTAGTGAAGAAATAGTTATCCCCAGGTTTGGCAGCACGAATATGTAATTAAAAGGCCAATATTGTATCATGTACGATAGCCTATAAGAGAGGTATGTCGTTTTGACCTACTAAGATTCTTCTCTTCAGGAGGTGGGCATATAGGGCAGATCTCCCTTCCTGGGTTCATTCTCTGGAATCTAAGGATATGGCCCAAGAGCGGAGTTGCGTAGTCCGTCATTAAATTCCTTGGCCAACTTTCCAGAAAAAGGTGACAAAACGAGACCCAATGGGGAAATTTTTATCAACTTACTCAGATTGCAACTTAGAGGTGCTTGTCCGATTTATGTATATTGTGTTCTCTACCTCGTATAAGAGCCCTGGCACTTTTGCACGTACGCCCCATCAAGTACCGTTGGGAAAACAAACTTGCGGTTTTGATGGGGAACACTAATGCGCATTGCAATTCCCTATTCAATACTGTGCTAATTTTTGATGGTTAAAACCATTAATTCTGGGCGGTTGTTGTTTCTATCTTGGGAATGAGAAAACAAATACGGGCCTTTCAATCTGATATCAAAATCGAGACTACTGTTTCCTACTTCCGGGTAAAACATCCGGGGGGGCCCAAATTTCATCAATCAACACTGGCATTTACTCTGAGCAACTTAAAATTGGCAAGGCAACACGCTATTTGTAACTGGCAACTCGAATATAATGATTATAGTACTATCGTTCATTATCATTGCTTCCCGCAATTCTCCAACATTGTTAAACGCATCCTCCTGTAGTGTTTATCACTGTTTTACAATCCCATCACTTTAGGCCAGAAGAAAATGAATTTTTTGGTGTAACCTGGAACTAATTGCTATCAAGGTTTTTTTCTTCACAATGCATTTCTTTGAAGTACCCAAATGAATACTAAAAGTCCGAAAAAATCCGGGGCAGAAATATGTCTATTGGGGTGCATAAATTCAAAAGGGGCCGCCATTTCAAAGACTTTTGGCCCTCCTCCAGATCCCGAGGTCCGTAGAGATGTAATTTTGGTGTCTAACCCATGTTTTGGGGTCTACGAACTCATAGAGAACACTAATACAATATGAGATGATGGTTTAGGCCTTTATTTGCATAAACCCAATATGGCTGTCATTTTGCTGACTTCTTCTTGAAATGAGTTTATGTTGAATTTGTTTCTGGGTGTCCATGCTTATTTTTATCAAAGAACAATGAATTATAAGTTGCCATTTAAAGACCCCGGGACTCCACTGATGAAAATACTATTAAATATTTTGTGGATTTTCAAACTTCTTGATCAATTTTTCAAATGAAAAGAACATCTTAAGACGTCTTGACATAAAATGACACATCATAAGGAAAAATCCTTTTATTATTTTTACGGCCTTTACTTGGTAGCTCCAGTCTTCATTTGCCAAGAAGGAATTACTGAAATCTTTCTGACAGCGGGAATGTGAAAGTTTCTCCTTCACTGTATATAAGATCCAGGCAAAGCTTTTTTATGCTGTCCAGTACATGTCTGTAAGTTTCCTGGTATGCGCTGCTGCTATTTTCAATTCCAGATACCTCTTAGTATTCGTGTAGTCCATGCAATGTTACGTTATCTGCTTTTGAACTTTTTTTTGTTATAGTAATTAAAAATAAACTTTAGACCAACATAGTCACCCAAAAAATGCTTAATTCAAACGTTAGAGATGCATCGGATTTTTTGTTTTCATGCGTAAACATTTCTGCACGTATAACAGTGTCCGGATCCGGAATTTTAAAAACAAAGTTGTGATTTTCTATAAGGACTTCGATTTGAGCTTAGTTTTATTTCACATAGTGATTAGTATATGGACAAGCCTTAATCTATATGCAAAAACATGATTTGTTTTAAATTTGAGTGCGCCCTCATCGGGAAATCGAGTCACCTTAAACGAAGGCTAAGTTAGTGAAGGGCGAGGAGTGTTGAAGGAAGCGGACTGATCCACAAAATCTTTATTAGGAGGTTGATTTTTGTGATTTATCAGGCTATTCCATCCATTCTATCCATTCGAGGTGTCGACTTCTACTCTTGTCCCATTTTTTGGATAGGTTTGATGGAAGCATGAACTTTCTATCTATCATTAATGATGTATACCAATGAGAGGTAGACTGCGTTTTTATTATGAGGGTAAAGCACGTAGATAGGTTTTTTTCAAGAAGATTTAAATTTTTCATTTTTGTTTAATAATCAAACTATACATGGTAATACTGAATTCAGAAAAGACATTTTTTACGGAAAAGGACAACTTCTATCTAGCAAAATCCACAATTAGTGAACCTAATTGCACGTACAACTTTTTTCAAGATGAGACTGGTCGATTGTTGTTGTTGAAACATTTCCCAAAAAGTTTTTTTTTCATTGCTGTAGGTAGAACATATTATATCATCCAAATAATTACCACCAACCACCAAAGGTAATTTGTTAAGTGGGTATATTTTTGAAAGGGGTGCGAAATGTGCCGATCTCAACATGTACCCTGATTGTTAAAGTGAACAGGGGAGATTTTTTTAGGATAGAATTCTCTCAAATGTCACTGGAGCGGTTGTATACCACCTACCGAGAACGTTTGGAAGTTTTATTGGACAAACCGGTGCAAAAGAAAAACCGCAAATCTTGTTTTGAAAGTTCCTGCTATCCTAATCGTTCCCATAAACAAAACCATGCTTTGACTTTCTGTCCGTGCACGACAGAAACTCTAAATCAGCATCTTTCTTACATAAAGACGTTGTTTTCGGCTTATTCCACTTTCAGTGTGATCTAATACATTTTTAAGCATTCCAAATATGAAAAACCTCGGTCTGAGAAAAATTGGGGGCGCATTCTTTCTGGACATCTCCTCATGTCTCTTTAAACCCACCCTTAACGATTGCTGCTGACATATTTCCCTTATGTGATTATACTGCACCAAACCATAACACTCCTACCGTCATAGACACCCCAACATTGGTAAAAACTATCGGTAATGGTCCAAAAATGAACCAGAGATTACGTACCAATTACGAACCTTAAAAACATTATGTTTTTGCTTAAATAGGCAGACCCTTAGGACTCAACCATATGCCCACATATTTTAAGCATATGTCGCCAAACGTGTTTTTGAACTTTTTAAAATTTGAAATTATAACATAGTCATTTAAGATTTATCTTGAAAAAGCTATGGAGGGATTGGGGTATGTTGCACTCCTTCAAACTTTTCTCCTGTGCCATAAAAGGAGTGATTGTGTCGCAAATGTTTTATGTATTTTTTATATGCCCTTTTGAGCACATTTTATTGTATTGAAAAAAATTGGACCCACCACCTTACCCAGGGAAGAGTAAGCCGCCATAATTGAGGGGATTGGTGAAGCCTCCTATACTTTACTAATGTAAATAATGTTACAACCATTATTTTCCTCTTGAAACAAAATGTTCATGTTAAATAAAATTCATTTTTATTAGTTTGTTACTTTAGGTTATTTGAGCTCAAAAATTCAAATTTCCTTCCCTAACAACCTTTGACACAAAACTAATTTCAAATCACCAAATTTTGCAAGGGCGGTGTGCCCGTGCAATATGACTTCATAGAGCAGCTGCTGAAATTTTTGGTACTTATTGTTGGTATCACTGATAGAGAAGAACATAGTTATCCATTGATGCACAAACCAAGTTTCAAAGGGGATGTCTATGGAAAATAATGGAGTTACATCAACCCCACTCCCCCCTGTTAGACATGTTTCCCAAATTTACCCTTATAGAGGAAAGGTTAAGCAATATTGTAATTATTGATAAGTTGCTATATGGAGATTACTAGATTTAAAGGGGCCATGGTCCGATTACTCGTCCCCAGACCTCAGATTTTTACTGAGTGGTCGAAAGTTTGGTATAGTAGAAAGCTACTGTTCTCCCTTTCCCTCTCATTTACACGCTGTGAAATTTGAGGCTAAAGGATATTTTTGGTTTGTTATTGATGAACGAATATTGGATTTTACTACACATTTACACAGTACTCTATGGGATTACAAAATCACATTTTCATATCTCACATCAAAATGGGTTTGAATATTCGGCGCGAAACTTTACAGGTGGGGTTTTGGGGTTGAAGGCCATTCTGTCCCAATGAAACTTATATACTTAAAGCAATATTAGCAACATTTTTTTGAAGAGCGGCCCCCATTTTTCAAATTTGATATTTTTGCACAGTTCACGTTTGGTAATTGCCTAGGAAACTAAATACCTGCGAACGAGACAGCTAAAAAAAAATCGTATTTTATCACAAAATAATCGATTTTGTAATTAGAATTGAAATCCCATAATTGGACTTGACGTCAGAGCTGGCAATGCTACTTTTATGTCCGTCTATGATTAAATAGTGCCACCTCGAGAAAATCACCTCTAACTTGGCTTGCCTTGAACCTATAATTAAAACAACTAATAGATGAGCGTACACGTACATCGGCGCCTACTTTCCCAGGCTATTTCACATTGGAAGGCGTTTCCAGCAGCCGCCGTTGACCATTATTAATAGCGGGATCCCCGATAATAATTATTCTAGTACAAAATTCCTTCTTTGTGACACATAGACATTTTCGAGCTTTACCATTCACAGGTATAGTTCCTAGCCAGATACCAATGCAATCGTGTAAAAATCTCCAATTTTTTTGCAAAAAATTGGGGGCGCTCTTCAAAAAAAATGTGCCATATTGCTTTAAATAGGATCATCCCCCTTTAAAATCAATGGCATCACATGTGTCAATTCTTCACGGCTGGAACCTTGATCCTGAAGCAGGAGATGAATCTCTGGTCAGACGGGTATATGAAATGGGACAATAATTATATTGTTCAGTTGTTTTTGTTTATTCTTACCAATATTTGGCCCTAATTATTGGAAGGTTAAAATTGTCACGGAATCTCTGGCCGTATCATTATTGTCACAATTATACCATTGGATTGCTTGTCTTGTTTCCATTTGGATTTATGCTAATATTAAAGGTGCAACGGAGGAGATTACATCAGGTGTCCCTAAAAATAGAAAGTTCTGATTTTTACTCTGAGTTGTAAGTTTATATCAGAATATCCCCATCTGAAATGATTCAGATGAGAAATTGTGAAATTTCTAATTTCGTATAGGAGCAATTACGAAATTCAGCCTAAGTTGTACCCATGAAATGTAAGCAAATCAACCTCCCCCCCCTTCCCCGCTGGTTAGACATGTTCCCAAATTAACCGAATAGAGGAAGGTTATAAGCATATTGTAATTATGAATAAGCTTGCTATAATGTAGATTAGTTTTAAAGGGCCAGGTCCGATTACTTCCCAGAACCCAAATTTTACGGGAAGTGGTCGAAAGTTTGGTATATGTAGAAAGCTACTGTTTCTCTTCATTTACGCTGTGAAATTTGAGGGCTTCTAAAGGATTATTGGTTGTTATCATGAACGAATATGATTTTACACAGTACTCTATGGGATTACAAATCACATTCATATCTCACATCAAAATGGTTGAATATCGGCGCGAAACTTTACAGGTGGGGTTTGGGGTGAAGGCCATTTGAGAAGAAAAATTTATATACTTTAAAGCAATATTAGCACATTTTTTGCAAGAGCGCCCCCCAATTTCAAAATTTGATATTTTGCACATACGTGGTAATGCCTAGGAAACTATACCTGCGAACGAGAGGCAAAACAATGCGTATTTATCACAAAATATCGATTTTGTAATTAGAATTGAATCCCAGATTGGACTTGACGGCAGAGCGGGAAATGCGACGTTATGTCCGTCCATGACTCGAAATAGTGCCACCTCGAGAAAATCACCTCTAACTTGGCTTGCCTTGAACCTATAATTAAAACAACTAATAGATGAGCGTACACGTACATCGGCGCCTACTTTCCCAGGCTATTTCACATTGGAAGGCGTTTCCAGCAGCCGCCGTTGACCATTATTAATAGCGGGATCCCCGATAATAATTATTCTAGTACAAAATTCCTTCTTTGTGACACATAGACATTTTCGAGCTTTACCATTCACAGGTATAGTTCCTAGCCAGATACCAATGCAATCGTGTAAAAATCTCCAATTTTTTTGCAAAAAATTGGGGGCGCTCTTCAAAAAAAATGTGCCATATTGCTTTAAATAGGATCATCCCCCTTTAAAATCAATGGCATCACATGTTTCAATTCTTCACGGCTGGAACCTTGATCCTGAAGCAGGAAATGATTCTCATGGTTAAGACTGGATTGAAATGGACAATAATGATATGTTAGTTGTTTGGTTTATTCTTACCAATATTTGGCGCGCCATAATATTGGCAGGTTAAAATTGTCACGAATCTTAGGACGTATCATTATTGTCAAAATTATACCATTTGGACTTTGAGTTTTCGGTCCATTTTGGATTTATGATAATTAAGGTTGCACCGAGAGATTTCAAAATATCAGGTGTCCTAAAAATAGAAATTTCTGAATTTTACTCTGGATTGGAAAGCTTTCTATCAGAAAATATCCCCATCTGAAATGATTTCAGCTGAGAAATTGGAAAAGTTCAATCGTATAGGAGCAAATACGAAATTAAGCCTCTGTTTTATATTGAACATGTAAGCAAATCAAAATCACCTTTTTCTCTCTTTAAGACATTTCTCTCGCTTAATGCAAGGTAAGAAATCTAGTTGAGTGTCTAATCTATTGGAAATTACGATTTTATACCAATATTTGGTGCCTCAAAATCTCTCCGGTTGAAACTTTAAGGGAAAAGAAAAAAGGGGCGTCCTCATCATTCACATTATAACAATTTCATTGCAATTTAATTGATCACAGGAATTATGTGTATAGAAATAATATAGACTTCCTTTGGACTCAGATGTCGAATGTGGACAAAAAATTTACGAAAATGGCGCCATTTTGGATTTTATACAAAATAAGCCTGAACCAAACATCCTCTAGAATTAGTATGGTCAGAATGGTGTTCACCAGACCTTGAAAATATGGGTATAGATACCAAATTATTTCTGCTAAGAGTCTCAGAACTCAAGACATTAACAACAAGCTATCAAAATGGCGGCCATTTTGAAATTTATGAAATTAGGCAGATTTCGCAGTAGTCATTTTAGGGACCTTAAGCAAATGCACGTGCAAAAAAACCTTTGCTAGCAATTTGTTCCAGGTCAAACCTCAATTTTCCTGGACTACTGTACGTCATTTTTCAATATAGTTTTGAAAGAAATTCTTTAAACATATATGGCTGACCGTACGAAAAGTTATCGTAGCCAATCGTCGGGGCCCGACGATAGCGTTCGCTGACAACTGGATGTCGTTACTAAGGGAAATTAGTCTCGATAATAGGAATTGTACGTTGCATCTGCTATAGATCCTTATTTTGTGAATCAACAAAGGGTTCGACTCTGATCAATTTATAGGGCGTTCCACTCATCTCGTTTCGCAGTGTCACTCCGCGACACACAAATACTGCGCTTACTTTCTAGCAACTCCGAATTCTCTAGTGTTTCATTGCGAGGTGAAAAACAAACGTTACGTCACTCCAGAACAAACATCGATTCGAGGCGTTGACAGCCTTTCGACCATTTCTTTGGATTGTTATGGCATGAAAGTGCAACAAATAGGCATTTCCAAAATGCGCTGTTTCCTAACGAGTTTTTTCCTAACCAATTACAGTCTCCTGCTATTATTCAGGTAAAAATACGGAGCATTTTGTACCAGTCTACACGGCGGCTATTGGAATCATAACCCAAAAAAGTGGCCGCCGTTTTTTTGTGAGGTCAGTGTGGTCAGTGTATCAGCCCACTGGCATATCCGACATTTTGGATTTATGCCCAATTTCGTTACTAACATTAGATTTTGGATTGTACCATGTAGAGTCTTAAAGTTAATCTTTATCTAATTATAGTCATCTAACTGTTATGGCTTGTTCTTCCATTAATTTTCTTCTTTTTTTGACAAAGTACCTGCAAAACAGTACGCTTAACGGTGTCATCTGGATTTTCGGCCCAATTCTTGATTAATTGCTAAGTTTTTTTTGCATTTGGGAATCCCATCACGATTTTTATTTCTTCCAATTTTTGTTCAAGTCATTCTTTACAAATATCTCTCATTATAATACAAGTTTAATGTTTGTCTTGGACACGTACTTAACATTTTGTTTAACAAGTGATCTAGGGTTTAATACTAGAAACCCTGTTGATTTTATTTTTCTGTACGTTACTTCTGTGAAGATTTCTAACAGCCAAAAAGTACATTTCAAGGAAAAAAATGGAATTTCCCCAATTGCAATATTTTTAATTTTGATGTTGTGTGGAGAGAGCTCTGCAAATAAATAGTGCTGGGGATTCTCCACGGCAAGCAATTTGCAAAATGGTAATTTTCAGATGGTTGTCATAGAGTGCTTTCCTATCGGGACAATATTAGACAGTGTAGTAATGTCTATTTTTAGAGAGGACGGTGGCGAGCTAATAGTATAAAAGGCTTTCACATGCGAAGACAAGTTTTTACACAAGGCTCATTTGTTTGTGTTTTTTAAAGGTATTCTTGACCTTGACATCCACTGAAAAGCGTAACAATCGTTCGAAGACTTTCGACACTTATGTTATGCTATATTCTTGATTAAATTTATTCATATGTTGTCCGTATGGGGGGTGTGTTCTGGAAAGACATTCCAGAGAGGCAAGTGATGGAACAGGGGATTCTACCGATGGCAAATCTAGTTTGGAACGAGGAATTTCAACAGTTACGTCGTTACGTCATGGATTGAGCGGAGAATCCAACCGTAAGATGATCAGGAAGTAGATGACTCAGGAGTTCCGAGGCATCTCCAGACATACGGTTTTGACCAGTGTGTAAGAGTTTCAACTGTCCCAGAGGCTGGATTCGATGTGGATATTTTTTTCAGGAAGGTCAAATGATACGGAATGGCGCGTCGTTACTTTGAAACTTGAACTGCATCCAGCGGAGACAGCGAGGTTGGAGCTTGCTCCAATCACAGCAACAATTGCATTATTGATATATATATTAACTGTAGATTATAGATAGTCGATCATTGAGTGGCGAAACTAGCTAGGGAGAAGCTCTACAGAGGAAGCCAATATGCTGGGCTGCTGGACTTTAGCCATCTTGGTAATTATCGTTTTGCCACGGTTGTTTGTTGTGTAACAAGGATCTTTGACTCAGAGTGAGCCAAATAGATTGAGTGTTCGTGTACCAGAATCGATTGGATATGGTGGACGGATTGGAGAACATTCCCAGGAAAGTAGCCCAGAGTTTCAATTTGGCTAAGGTACTAGTTTTTAGGCGAGGCAGGAGCACTTCTTCTATACTCTTTAGGTTAAACCGTCATGAGGATACACAGATGGAAGTATTGAGAGGCTCTTGGTGATGTCATCGATAAAATGATGAATACAAAGGGATTTCCTGATGGAGGATTTTTGTCATTCAGGCCAACCTTCAACCTGCTGTGAAGAAGTCGTGAACGAGTGCCCTATTCTTTGCCGTGTAAGTGGAATAGGAGTCCGGGGACTTATCTCCTGCCACAATGGCACAAAAGTTATTATAATATGTCAGGGGTCCTGAGTATATGAATAGAGATCATTTCAGAACGAAGTAGCATCTTTAATCAGAGAAGATCTTGCTATAACAAAGGATCACAGATCTGGAGATCTAGAGGTGTTTGTTTGGATTTCGAAAACATTATGACACAAAAGAGGCCCAATTTATTGTGAATCCTATTGCAAGAATACCGTCTGATTAGTGAGAGGATAAACAGAAAAAAAACCTTTCTTCACCTTTGCATGGGCTTTAGATGGTAATTTTTAGTTCTTCAATTGATAAGACTAATAGATCTCTAAAATAATTACAGTGTGTCACATTTTATTCCTCTAATTTGTCAATTGCCAAGAATAGGTGTTTGTAATGTTCTCTCTTTTTGAACTTTCATCATTGATGCCTGGTTAAAAAAAAGCCTTGCGATATCGAACATTCGTCAGGCTGAACACCACGGGGTTTACTGCAGCGTTTGACTAAAGTGAGGATTGAGGGACACGACCACCCATGGCAAGTAATTGGGTGGTCTTTTTCGGCATAAAGAAATCGCCAACAATTCCTACGACTATTTCTTGTATTTTGATGACTTTATACCGGTAACAAACAGGACAAAGAACACGATAGAGTTAATAATAACCAATCGAGCTACCGCGTTTCTTTGTTTTGATAGGTTTCTTTTCCTCTTCCCGCCATGTTACTGTATGTCACGTTTATGGAGTTTAATTAGTAACAAAGCGTACAGTATAGAATTCAAGTTAAGGCGCAACTGAATTGCCCTACGTCTATTAAACTAAATAAGTTGATTGCACTCTGAGCATTGTAAGAACATCGGTAAATAACAATAGGATTTTCTTGTGAGATAGCCTTTCCGGTGTTGTAATCGAAACATATTGTGCAGTAGTAGTAATGGAGAATGGTTAGTCCTGCCAGTCCAAAGACAAACCCAGTTGTTATAACGAACTCACACCTCTTGCTCCGCTGGTTGAAAATGCGATGACGCAATGGATGACAGGAAGACCGGCGAGGGAGCGTCTCCCCGCCACGATCGTTATCAGAACCACTGCGGATGCAAAACAGCAAACGTAAAGTACGTAGGAAGAATGCAACCTGTTGAGTGTTTTCCAGGGCTACCTTGAATCAATCGGTGAAGTTCCAAAATAAAATCAAAGATACTTGATTGATATACTAAAAGAGTGGCTGTTGTGTCATGATACGAAAGATGTCCCAAGGTAAAGTTTGAATAGTACGCATTCTGGGACGCGATAAAGACTAAGAAAAAGCCAAATTGTTGAAAAGACTAAGGCATGCAACGATAGGTATGAATGGTGATAAAGATCTGATCTCACGGATGTAGTCAAATCTTCTAATTTACGCCACTCGGTTTAATTAAGAGTATTATTTGCCTGCCAGTAGAAGTACATCTCCTTCATTGCTCGAAAAATAATGGAATATATATAAATGATGTCATGTGACAACGTTGGACATGAAGTACTCACGCTGCAATGTACACTCAGTTTTTCTCAGCGGGTTGAGTGACAATAATGGGAGTATCTTATGGAGTTTTATTCAGCTGTGCGAGCGTTATTGCTTTGCTTTTGTTTTGTGGTTGGAACGTCTATTAAACAAAGATTGGTACATTAAAAGCATTTGATTTTGCGTTGTCTAAAAACAACTCTTGTTGACTTTTAGAGGTATAAAATTAGCATTAACCAGTTGTGCTTGTATCCAGGTATTACTACCTTATAAAGCTCGCACGTACTAATAATGTCATTTGTTTGATTAATAGCGTGTCATGGTGACATATTAATTAATGTTTATAACTCAAATGTAGGAACGCATGCTTAAAACGGAAACCTCATAAAAGTATGTAAACATTTGTTAGTAACACGCCCCCCATTAGGTTTCTTTCGGATTTAACAACCGGATGTTTCGAAAGATTACATGATTAACGGAAATATAATCCTGTGTAAAACGGCCACCACTATTGTTCCTTGTAGGATTTGGTGCGGAATATTTTCATTCAAGTAACGGTGCACTTTCTTGCTTCAAACGGGCTCGCGCGAAAAACAAAATCCTGGGTCCACATATAGGACCCCCTTATGGCACTTCTTTTACATATTGAAACAAGTGTTTTAAAAATTCTCAAGAATGGAAAAATATCGAAAGGTATTGTAGGCAATCTTCATTTTTGTTCACCCAAAAATCCAATCTGTAAAGTTGTCGCGTCGATATTTCAACTTGTTTTATTGATGAGAGCTAAAACATGATTTTGTAATCCCCTTAGAGTTCTATTTAAAATAATATTGGTCGACCAAATTGGGGCACATTTTCCGGCTCATAAATCCAAACCAAACATCCTTTCGCCCTACCAATTCTCACAGGGGAAAATGAGAAAAATATACCAAAATTTTGACCACTTCCTGTAAAATCTGGGCCGGGGACGAGATATTAGCGATCGGTCGGACCATGGACCTTTAACGTATTTCCCGTTGCAGTTGCAGTGTGGGTATTAAGTTTGAGAATTAATTTTGGTTTTCCCGAAAACTGGAATTTTCCTTTTTTTAAAATCGCGCCGAGGTACACATGAACATGTTATATTTGTGCGTGCCCTCTATGAGTTATATTCATTTCAGGTCTGTATGAAATCTCTGGCTTGGTGGCGCTTTACCTCAAAATCAAATCTATGGGGAATTTGTACACAGCGTTTAGACCGCATTGCGCTTCTGATTGAGTTTGCGCAGAAGATTCATTGAATATGATATACAGCGATAGCCCAGACGCTTTTACCTTCAAAAAAGAATTGAGTGAGATTTTAATCATTAGTGTTAAATTAGTGAATCCTTGGAGTGACCAAAAGGACATATCTAAGGATACACATTTCCCTAAATTTGACTTAGTTATAGTAGATTCAAACCCATCGTGTCACCTCTAGTATTTCTCCGAAGGTATTGGCAGTGAATGAGGGGATGTGCAGTGGGGGGAAATTAAAATTCCACGCCATAAATCATTGAAAAACATGTATAGTCGATAGCAGAGAAAAAATCCAATTTTTGCTATTGAGGCGTTCAAGTCACGTAATCCCATTTATAGCTACAATTAATCCATAACAAACATTATGTTACTACTCGTATTTGCTTTCAATGCTATCAATTAAAATCTTACTGACTTTCGAAACGATTCGGGTTTTGGATACGAAGGGAACAGTCTTGGCATTCTCGGTGAAAGACACATGAAGGCTACCGATATCTAAGATCGTTATGAAATGTGAAAACAGGGGGTGAATCGACCACAGATTTCATTTTGTGCCTCCTCTCCCAATAAAGACATGTCCAAAACTTACCTCTGGTGACATGATGGGTTCAATCTACTATAGTCTGGACCTAGTAGATAGGAGGACCAACAACTGCGGAAAACACCAGTTACCCCTTCATCTCGACAAAAGCTAGCACTCGATGTGTTACATGTCCAACACCGTTAAATCGCCGAGAAATTCTTTCGAAAATACGAAACCCCATTAAAATCCGTCATTCCTTTTTGGAGCTCAGATGTAAGGAAAATAAGGCTTGCATTTTGGGTGATTCTTTTTTGGTAATTGTGAAAAATCTTTTGAAAACTATATGCAAAGGTTCCGATTACTTTCCGACTCTTGGGAAATGGGTTTGGGTAAATGGTGTTATGAAGGTTCAATGTACCTGTAACCAAATTGTCAAAACTCTTTTCTGACTGTGCCCAAGGCGTTGCCCATACGTGTAATTCTACCTCGAAAACCCACCAAATGTAAAATTTCAACTCGTTTATGTGAATGTATTGTGGCAGTTGATAGCGAAACCATGTCGCATGTTCCAATGTCCAGTTTCATATTAAATATGAGTGTCATAAGTCATTACTTTATACTAATCAAATTATAAATTATAAATTAATTAACCCTCGACTTCCAAGGCGGGGGTTACCGCTCTCTTTATTCTTTTCGCCTTACTAAAACCCAATTTCCGGTTCATTTCCCCCCATCATACAAAAAAAAAAAATTACGGGGTAGAGGAAAGGAAAGGGTGATCCCCAAGTGGATGGTTTGTGGCAATCACCACCCCCAGTCGGGGGGGTCAATACAAACACGACTTGTAAGACACAGGAAGATCACGATTATGTGATTTTAGTTGCAAAGATAGCAGGTCCTCCTCTTCCCTTTGTACCCAAAAATGAGTGAGACACCCACATACATAAACATGGGTCATAATGACGTCATAATGTCTCTAAAAGATGGAAAATGATTATAAGTGTACAATATTATTTTTGAGATAGTAAATTTGCAAAATATCAACGCCCCTTTTTCCTACAAGCTACCGTTTCATACTTTATTACCTTTGGGCCGTCATAGTGGCGTCCATCATTGGTTTCTACCATATATTTGATACCAATGGAAAGATAACTCTAAGACTATACGACTAGGTACCAAATTTATCGGAATTGGATGTTCAATAAGAAAATTCAAGGGGGTGGTACTCCATTCCGGTGTGTTGTTACCAAAATAGTGTTAAGGTAGACAAGGGTTAATACGCACAATAGTTAAAATGATGAAATGGCATTGCTATTGGGACGTTTCCATTAATTTCACAACAAATTTTTCCTGATCTTTCATTTTTCTCATTGCCAATCATGCACATTTACATTCATGCAATTTGAGGCGGGCTGAACCGGCCCCAGTATGCCCCGAAGAGCGGTGGATGGCAAGTCAGCCATCTTGCTGAGAGGGTGATTATCGCATTTTCTTAAGCCGGTAAATGGGAGCATGGTGAGATTTAATAACAAAAGGCGGCAACGTGATTGGGTCTTTCAAATAGTTGTTGTGGGTCCTCCTTTCTACTAGGTCCATGGTTTAGTGTAAAAATACTGCCCACGAACCATGCCGAGAATATTTTGAGGTTTGTAGAACAAGAAGGTTTATACAAAAGACAAAAAATCTATATATTTTTGCTTATATTGCTGTCCTATAGTTCTATAGGGAAATTATTATTTTCTCTCATCTTTTTACACGAGACGGCAGTTTAGGCTCCCACTTAAGGTTGTGATTTAATACAATTGGCAAGATGTTAATATGCCAAGAAAATAGGCTTCAATTAAAAACAAATGGGGGCACTTTTCTGAAAATGTTCCATTGTTCCGGTCCCTTCAAGTAACTGAATACGGTAACTTTTTTGATTGCGTTAATGATTATGTGTTCTTGAAGATTATAATGAAATTAGGTTTTTATCAAAATACTAAAAACAAGCACATTGTTATAAATTTAACACTATTGGTTTTGACCACGCTCAATTACAAAAAAATCGTTAAAACCTCTGCACCGTAGATGCCAGCAAATTTCGTAAAACAAATATGGATAGATTCTAGACTTAAGTTCACATTAGCAAATTAAGCAAAATTGAATTGCAAATTGAATTAATGGCATTTTTTCACAAATCTGTTTTACTGTGTCACCTAATAATAATATATGCATATATTGACTTTTATAAAGCGCAATTCCTATACAAGATCACGGCGCTCGCTGTTGCCTTTGTTATTACGTGCCTTTAGAAAATTGTCACAATCATTTCGCTTTACCTAGGACCGGCAACTTGCCAAGCGCACCAATTCCTATCCGCACTTAGATTGTAATATTCCCCCATTAAGCTACCCGAAATATCACTTTGTCGACGAGGGGCAGCGATATGACGTTGCCTTGCCCCCAAGTGCACAACACATTGCGCCGCAGCGGGGGCTCTAACCAAAACCTTTGGTCAGTGTCGACAGTCATTATCCACAGGACAACATTGCCTTCACATGAGAACTACAAAAAATGGATTAATAATTCAGTAACACCAAGGAATAAGGCCGTCATAAGCCATTTCTCCCAATTATCTTGACGTTGAGTACATAGGAGGATAAAAAATTTATGAACAATACACAGGGCGTACGCAGCGGATTTATTTTTTTTGGGGGGGGGGGGGGGGGGCAGGGGGGGGGGGGGGGGGGGGGGGCGCGGACCTCGGCGAAAAAAAGTGGACCCTGTTTTGTGTAAAATGGGGACACTCAATCCCTTAAAAATGGTCTTTCTTTAGACTTTGTGACATCTCATCACCAAAATGTTGGACTTCTTGGCAAAATGTATGTAAATTTTGAACATCTTTATCAAAAAATCAAGCAAAAAGTGGACTTGGCCCCGTTTTTAGGGCCTCCTGACAAGAGCCAGAGGGATAAGAGAAGAGATATAGATAGAGAGGGAGATCGAGAGAGAGGGAGGGGGAGAGAGAGAGACGAGAGATATATATCTATAATATATTGTAATATGTAGAAAGGTTTTGTTGGGCCGTTTGGTATGTGTAGGTGTGGGTGTGTGTGTGTGTGGGTGTGTGTGTCTGGAGGTGTGTGTGTGTGTGTTGTGTGAACATTCCAGGTATAAATAGTGGCCGTATTTGCAAGTGTATTAACGTTTACATTTGGGCGTATTGTTGCATATAGTGGGTACCCCCCCCCACATGAAGTAAAGTCAGTTGTTTTAAAAACAATCTAAAATGATATCGTGTGCGGCCCTAAAAAATATGAAAAAAAAATTACTCCCGCAAGGATTGGGTTTTGGACATACCCCCCCCCCCCCCGAGGTACATACACACTATTGCAATGACCCTTACTCCCCTAATGCTTTGACTCTTAATGGACATTTAAAGCATAATGGCACATTTTTTGAAAGAAGCGCCCCCATTTTCAAAAATTTGATAGTTTGGACAGTTACGTTGGTGATTTTTAGGAACTAGACCTGCGAACGAGAAAATGCTTAAAAACATGCGTTTTATCATAAATAAGCGGTTTGGTAATTAGAATTTGGATCACAGATTGAACTTAACGGCAGAGCTGGAAATGCTACGTATGTCCGTCCATTGTTGTGAAAATCGTGCCACCTCGCGAGAAAATAACTCTAACTTGATGTGCCTGCTGAACAAATATTAAAACAACGAATGGATGAGTGTAGACTACATGGCGCTATTTCACGGCTATATCACATGGAAGGCCGTTGCAAGCAGCCGTGAATTATTATCGGGGGATCCCGATAATAATTTATTTAATTACAAATATTCTTCATTTGTGAGGGGGTGGGGGGGGACACAGACCTTTCGAGCGTAACCTTCACAGGTATGGTTTGCTAGCGTCCAATTTGCAACTGTTAAAAATCTCAATTTTTTTGAAAAATTGGGGCGCTCTTTAAAAAAAGTGCTAAGATGCTGTAAGCTGTGTACTGCCTTCCTTGCGCATGGAAAAACATTACGTTCTAGGTCTCTCCGGGGGGGCAGTCTTTATACAAATGATCAATACCGTAAGAGACTTATACACACAAAAAAGGGTTTTGTATCTGATACCGTGCCTTACTTTAACAGGCAACCCATTGAAGAGTGATCAAAAGTTAAAACGAACTCTGATCACGACGCATGCGAACACTAAGCGCGCAGTTTTATTTTTGCAAGCGCTGGAACATTTTGACATCATTTCATTGGCCGCCATATTAATGGTTCATGTTTTGTTTAATCGCTTTAAACTTCTATCATGATTCTTAGGTTATGGATTTCAAGCTGGATTGTGAGGTTGTGTCATGTTGAAAGTGAAAGTTCGTAAAAGGCCTTGCGCTAGCCGGCATTGGTAAAGCCTGTTAAACCTAAAGGGTTTACCGAAGAATTGACTAAGGTGGTGATGCGACCAAGCCAGGTTAACAACTGTAAATATTCTGACATGAGAAATTTCCCCCACCAGCCGCTATTATTACTAATCTGCGTTAAAAATAACTTTGTAAGGCAACTGGCGAAGAAAAATATTAACGAGTTGATGATTTTTTTGATACCAAGCGAGCTACTGCATTTCGTGTGTTCATATGAAACTAGGGTTTCTTAAATCTATTAGTATCTTTCGGTTGTTAAGTTCGATTAAGATGTTGCTGTAGGATGACAGAGGTAAAAATGACCCCAATTGAAAAAATGTCCAACGTCTATCATACAAACATGCGATGCAGTGTAAGGCATGGTATGTACAGTCGAAGGTAATGATAATTTTTTCTCTTCAGGGTATTACGGTAACAGTTAGGTGGTGGTAGTACTGGGTGAGTTTGCCACTCCTGCAACTCCAAAACTTAGAATCCATAAGGTTATTACCAACCTCACAGGTCTTTTTTTGCTGTTGAAAACACGATGTCTCAGTGGGTGACAAATAGCGAAGTAGCGTTCGATTGCCACAAGTGTTAACAGGTAGAGAGAACAACAGAGGAAAGTATATGCCATGTAATTTGATAGTGTACATCCACTCCAGTGCTTCCAAGGCAATCCTGCATCAATCGGCGAGTTGGCCAGGTATGTCCAGAGGTTTTTAGTTGATATTACCACCAGCGAGCTCGCATCTGCCACCGCCAGATTTCCCAAGTAGAAATTAGTTAAAGTACGCATCAACTTCAACTTCAACTTTATTTCCATAAAAATCATGTTACACAAAAACAAATGACAGAAACAAAATTTATGGAGGAGTTGACCAAAAGGCCAATAAGACCAGACTGGGTCAACCCCTGAAAGTTATGTTACAACATATCTTAAGATAGGAAATACAATCAACAAAACACGAAAAAACGGCCAGTGACCAATGCACCCTGATTTAAATTGCTCAAATTGCCATTAACAGCATATTGCAGTAAAAATAAAATAATGCAAAAACTATTCTTTATATTTGGAAATAAGTTCAATTTTAAATTGTTTACGAAAGTGAGATACTGATTTTGAATTTTGTAGATGTTTCCCCAAATTGTTCCACAGAATAGGACCGGATGTTCGCACGGATTGATCCGTGAAAACTTTCTTATTTCTCGTAAGATTGTAGTTATTAATATTTCTCGTGCCATACTTGTGAATGTCAGACCGTTTGCTAAAATAGCCGTTAAATATACTCGGCAATTTGTTAATGGAGTACTTGTACATAAATATACCAAGCTCTAGTTTGTATATATCCCCTATATTTAAGGCGTTATATCTGGTAAATAAGGGTGCAGTATGGCTTCTGTAATGGCTATTTGATATTGTCCTCACTGCCCATTTTTGAAGCTTTATTAATTTATCTAGGTACGTTTTACAAGTGTTCCCCCATATTAAGATTCCATAATTTATATAAGGCAAAACTAGAGTACAGTATAGAGAGTAAAGAATACATTCCGGTATAAAATGTTTTAATTTGTTTAAAACACCAATGTTCTTGAGATTGGTTTGGATAGATTATCAATATGACATTTCCAAGTAAGGTTTTCATCTATTAACACACCCGAGCAATTTTGTTATACTTGACTCTTTCACACGATCTTGTGCTATCCATGTTATTCTATTTCATGCGTTACAGTAGATTCATTCCCTCATAGTGAAGTTTCTGTGTACCCAATACCATGTAATTTGTTTTATGGGTTACTGATAATTATTGGCTTTGAACCAGTTGCTTAATTACTCTTTAGTCTTTATTTAGAAACTCAATCCTGCTGGCAATGTCTTGTGCGAATACAATATTGTGGTGTCGTCAGCACACAAACTGAAATCTTAATACAGAGAAGTGTTACAACTATCGTTAATATAGAGTATAAATCGCAAGGCTAATATTAACCCTGAGGACACACAAATAATATTCTTAGTTCAGATTCCCACATGACTGATAATACACCATAAGTTTCTATTACGTAAGTAGTTGTTAGTAAACCAGTGTGTAAACAACTCCACGAAACACATAATGTTCTAGGTTTAGTAGTAATATCTTATGATTAATGTGTAAAATGCTTTAGAGAAATCCAAAAAACTATTCCAATTGTAGATTCGTTTAGTTTCTACTGCTTTGGTAATTTTATCAACCAGTTGTATAATTGTCATGTATGTGGAGTGGTTTTCTCGGAAGCCAACGTTTCATTTAGTATTTTATGTCTGTCTTAAAATTCATTTACACCTATTAAAGATTAATCGTTCAAGTATTTTGGAAAAAAACACGGTAACACGACACAGGGCGTAATTGGAAAACATTTCGGATAATCTTTTTTATAAATTGGTGTAACTTGTCCAACGTTAAGTTTTTCTGGGACTACACCTGTTGGGATATTGGTAAGTTGAATATTGTGGTAAGTGGGCCGTATATTTCATTGGCGGACTCCTTTTTATGATACGATTACAAATGTCATCATGCCATGCACTTTTGTTTTGATTAAACTTGTCAATTATCTATTACTTCCCTTTCGACTATTGGTTGCATATGATATTTCATATTATATACATCCTCGGAACGCGCTAGAGACAAACAGAAAAGTGAAGTATTGAAAAGACCAATGGCCGACAAGAAGGTACCGATGGTAAGCATACTTGGAAACCTTGACTCGTACGTCAAATCCTTTGTTTCATTGTAAGTCAAAACAAAAGTATGTGAGAGTGCATTTTGATGTTACCGTCTAGGCAAGTTGCAAAGCCCGTAATGATTTAGACAATACATGGAGGGAATGCGACATGTGGAACAGCTAAACGGTGGAGAAAAATAGCAAAAAAATACCACTATATTTGGTCTATAACCATGGATAGAGCGACCTTCTGCAAAAAACATCATTGTAGATAGACCAGTTCCACTGAACGCCTTTTTTTAAATAGCCCGGTAGAGTAACGCACCTTATCGTTTTATCAATTTTGTTGTATAAATAACCCAGTTATATTATATTTCCCCACATTGTAAGTAGGTAAATGGGCAGCGGCATCCACTTAATGGTCCAAGGGAAAAACCGGATCAATCGAGAGTTGGCTTGATGTATGGCATAGTTTACCCACTACCACAGCTTCTCCTCCCAACCATTAAGCCAATTTTGTCCATGGAGTTGTCTTATGCGACCGTTTTATTAAAATTTACTGTAAAATATAGTGTCACTTTTATAATGCGTTTTTATAATAAAATTATTGAAAAAATACGTGTCATGCATGCACTCCGTTTCGTTCTTTTTTGCCAATTCGGGTTCAGAGACTGGTTATTTATTGACTGCAATTGACCATTTCATAAAAGCTTATATTGTGCGTTCAATAATGAGAGTTATAATTGGTGATCCATATTGGACAAAGCCTTTAGCCCAGGAGCTAGCACAAATCTTGTAACACATGTCGAGTACAAAAGGTTGGAGTGCATTTAAATATGTTGGTGACAGCATGACAGGAACCCCGAATTCGTAAAGTTGCGCAATGGTTGCCTTAAAGGAAATATGGCCTAGAGTTTTGTCAAGCTCAGTTGACTTACATTCATAAAAATATGTACATACATCACGAATTCCCGAAAAAATAATCCAATTTGAGTAAAATTAACAAAATAGGGCATTTAATTTTTGTTTTTTTTGACATACGAAAGGAAAAGAAGAAACGGGCGGATTTTTTCGCACGCTTCATTGATCAAAAGCGCCCCATTTGCTCTCCCCGTGACGTCAAAGTGAGGACCAAAACAATCGTGTTGACTCGAATCGGTTATGCTGACACTGTAATATTGTGGATTAATGAAGTAATACTAAAATTTGAAAATTCAAGTTCCAGGAAGGCATGATTGTTTCATTTTGGTGTTGTTTTTAATTTATTTATTGTATAAAAAACACTCGATCGCATTTATGTATAGAGAACAGTGGCAAACACTGCGATATGATGATGGTCACAAGACCGTAAATTTGGATGGTCATCATTTGACGTCACCATTTGCCTGCTGCGATGTTGGGGATTTGTCGGAATCGTTTCGAGTAAGCTATTGGGAAGGAAAAATTGAAGGGCAAAATACTCCACAAATGTGCGCAATTTTCCAACTTAATTTTGATTTATATTAAGATACGTTACTTATAGCTTTCCATCCATACCAAATTTTCCAATATTCAGAATCATGACATTATTTCTTTAAGGAGAGGGGGTCAAGAGTAGACAAAGTTGTACAGGGTCAATTTTTTTTTAAATTGATCCAATCGTGTTGAAAGTATAACCACGTTATTTGTCTAACCACAAGGATTCAGAAAAGGTATAGCTTGTACCATCTACAACGTAAAGTTTAAGAGCTACAGGCTAAAAACAGCAAAAATCATAAAAAAGGGCCAATTTCAGTTATACAGGGGTCACATTTTAAAGTTGCTCCGATTTAGATAAAAAAATGGTTCAAATTTTTGGTGGAACTTATAGGATTAAAATAAGGAATAGTTTTGAGTGTCTCAAGTGCTTGCTTAACGAAGTAGTAGGGGAACAAGGTCAAGCCCCCATTGAATGTAATGGACGTTGATCTTCTTTGCCCCCTATATCGGTAACTAAGCATTTTAGACAGTCAAAAATATTCCTTATTTTAATCCTATGAACTCCACCAATAATATGCACCATTTTTTAACCAAAACGGAGCAACTTTAAAATGTGACCCCTGTACAACTGAAATTGACCCTTTTATTGATTTTTGATGTTTTTAGCCTATAACTCTGAAACTTTAGGCTGTATATAGTACAAACTATACCTTTTCTGAATCCTTGTGGTTAGACAAATAACATGGTATAATTTTCAACATGATTGGCTCAATTTAAAAATTTGACCCCTGTACAAATTTGTCGCTTCCCCCTCTCCTAAAGGCATCATTTGCTGCACTTAAGAATCGCGTTTCAGTCAGTCTGTGGACATATTTAATCACTCAAACCTTTTGTACTTGAGATGTGTTACAAATGTCTGCTAGCTCCCGGGTGTTGTGTGTATCCTTCGTGCTCCCGGGTGTTGTGTGTATCCTTCGTCATATAGTGATACGCGCGCCGTTTTCTGACCATGTGTCTGACCATGTGCTATACATTATACACGCAGTAAAAGGATATGTTTCTTGTGGCCCGGTGAGGAGGGGTACTCGCCAACATGGGTTTCATTCAGCCTTTTTATACGAAAGTTTATTATCATGCTAATTTGGTATAGCGATGGATCACCTTTTCACAATTTTCTAAAATGTATTGGAAAATTAGACCAATTTCTTCAATCTGGAATTACGAAACGAAACTTCCCAAATTTGCTAAAACGGTCGAAATTTTAATTTCGCCCGAATTCTGCATCATAGCTATGGGTCCCATGTTCGGCGAAAATTCGTATGATATGGGTTCTACTACTCCCAGAGGCACGTCCCTGCCCAAATATCTCATGAACAGATAACAATAACGTAATTTATCACAATTTATCATATCATTGGTGGTCATTTTGAATTATAACAAAGTAGCTCGTAAGTATATTAACAGAAACTAATTCTATCACGGCTGGATTATGGCATTGACCTTCTTTATGGGACAGCATCACATGAACTCAACCGTCTTCAGTCCATGCAGAACAAATCTGCCAAACTTATTTTCTCTGCTGCTAGACGTGATAGCCCTGCTGCACTGCTTCGCTCACTACATAATATTGGCTCCCTGTTCGTGAACGCATCCTCTTTAAGCTATGTCTCTATGTGTACAAATCACTGAAGAGTCATGCTCCACAATATCTCACTGACAGCTTAAAACTGAAAGCCAGACCATCACAGGGACCAGTCACTCGCTCGTCATCTGACACATCTCTTCTCTCCATGCGGCGTACCAGGAGACATATTGGTGACAAAGCTTTTGCTGCTGCAGGGCCTTCACTGTGGAGCAGTCTCCCTCGCCACATCCGTGATGCTCCCACCATTGATAGTTTCAAACAGGTTTTAAAAGCATATCTCTTTCCAACACAATAATCTTGCTGGTTGTCTTTTGTTGTTTTTCATGTTTGTCTTATTTGTTGCGCTGTGATCACATTTTGGAATTGGCGCATTATAAATTCTGGTTGTTATGTTATGTTAACAAACTTCCCTTTGTTTAAGACGTGTTTGACTCGATCGTAATGCTACTGGATGGGAGTATAATCAACAATCACTGAATTGCTTGCAATACCATAACACTTAAGTGATCAAAGGGTTTTCACTCCCGTTGGTGCCCAAGGCACACCATTTTACGTGTCGTCTTGGCACACAGCGCCGGCCATTGTTGAATCTTGGCAAACCTTGGCAAATCTTCACTGCGCTAGGGAGTTATCAACCACATCATAATCGGCTGAACGTGGGAAACTCCACGTACACACAGTGTCAGATAGCGTTGATTCGGATTTTTTGTACATTGCGGTACATGGAGATTGCGCAAAATACTTGGCCTATCGTAACGATTTACGCACCAAAATATTCCTAACTAAATTGTCTAGTTAGCTGACTAGTTTATAATATAGGTTTATTTTTGGAAAAAGACGAAAAAACGTGAAAAATACGATACATACAAGCATTTTTCTTACCTTATCAGCTCTTATCAGCTGGCTCAATTCTCGATCATGCCACACGCCAGGCTTACAAAAACTAGTGAGCTAAGGGGTCTTTTTTGTCAGGAACCCATTTCTAACATCACCTGATTCGTTGATTTCGCGATATCCAATTACCGCGAAACCGTTTTTTCATTCCTTGTTCAAGCTAATCGCAGAGCCTTTAACACAGCGTTTGGCTGCTAGGGAGTCCCATGACGCAGCGCATGTCTAAGAATAGCCGGCCAATTAGCGATGCGGATACGGAATAGGTGGCGCTGTGTCCCAGCACTAGAGATACTATGGGAGCGTAAATGGTGTGAAGGGGGAGGGGGTCCATCCCCCAAGGAAACCACTTTCCCGAAGGAAATTTTTTCCACGAAATTGATACCACACGTGAGGGGTCATAAGACAACCCCAAATCAGCAATAAAAACGAAATTTGTGATTTGGGCTGCAAATTAGGGGCAAAACATTGTTTTCAAAACACGCGAAAATTCACATGAGCCTTGCGCTTACAATCAACTTATTGAAAACCTTATTTTATATTGATATCTACTCTAGAAGACCCAAATTCACATTATTTAACACAAAACCTGCAGTTTTAGGGAATCCTGTATTTTTTACGGGTGTTGCAGAATACACGTCATTTTCCCACAGAGTTTGTATGTATTGTAACGGTTAAGCAATATTCACGATGAAATTGTTTGTTTGCAGCACATAAAGGGATAATTATTTTGAATACTAATAACAATTGTTTACTTACATGTATGTGTGAACAAATATCAGCAAAAAAAATTTGCTTTGGTTCTTTGATTATGGTTATTTAAAAATATTCTCATATGACTTCCATTAGTGCCCAGGGGGGCATGAGACCCCACTAATTAACTCATTAACGGCTTGCTCGATTTTAATTGTTTTGGTATGAAAAGAAGCTCACAATTACAAAAAAAAATCGGCGAAAAAATCCCACGCGTAAAGCGGCCAACGAGAAAAAAAGTTTTGGGGGTCCATGGTCACTTAAGTGTTAAAAGAGCATGTCTTTTTAACCTGCAGAAGTATTATGTGACACATTTCACCTTAAAACTATGAAATAAGAAAATAGAAACAGCAACATAGAAATGGTTTCAAACCGAAAAACATTACGATTATTAGACTGTGAAAAATCAAGAACGGTCGCACAGACCTACCGCTTTTATTACGAAATAGATATGAGGGATACTTAGTAGACGGCTTTTACTGCTTATTTTAAAACTATTTCACTTAGTGCGAAGAAAAAGATGTTTTAATTCAAGTCTTTTGTTCAGCGTGAATAACGCCCATCCCTTACTATCATATATACTACAATTTGCCGCGTGTTTTTAAAGCTTTCATCGATAACATGTCCCACTGGTCTAAGCGACAAATAATATAGATTTGTATTTTGAGTTACTCAAATTGAGTAGTCTATTGGTTCTAGTCAGGTCAAGGCCCACCACATATTCAATGCTGTTATACGTGCTGATATAGGGACAACCTGTACTTTTTTATGGGTGAGAGCTCTTTGTGAGGGGCTCACAGCAGTTAAAGGTGCAACGAGAGATTTTGAGGCATCCAAATATTGTGTCATAATAGTAATTTCAGATAGATTAGACACTCAATAGATTTCTTACCTTGTATTTGGCTACAGACATGTCTTAAAAGAGAGAAAAAAGGTGAGTTTGATTTGCTTATAGGCCTATTTCAATATAAAACATAGGCTGAATTTCGTATTTGCTCCTATACGAAATTAGAAATTTTTATACCAAAGAAACATTTCTCAGTTTAATCCTTTCAGATGGGAATATTTTTGATGGAAAGCTTTACATCAGGGCAAAAATCAGTACTTTTTATTTTTTAAGGGACACCTGATATGTGAAATCTCTCGTTGCACCTTTAAACTGTGCCGCATTCCTTGTCTGTGCGTTCTTTTAAAATACTGTGTGCTCTACGGTCAATACGACGTACAGGTGATCAAAACATAGAGGGACACTGGTAAATGTAACATACGTTAAAATATAAAATACTACCTGTATAAAATAGGTGCGCTATTGAATTCTGAATATGGTAACAATGAATTTACGTGTAGTACAGAAGTCCATAGGATACTGTGTATAAACAAAATTCCGGTATAAAATTATGAATTTCAATATGAAGGACATTTGAGCTTAGATATTTCACACAGTGATTAGCATGTGGACAAGCATTATGTACATGCAAAAAAAAAACAGTCAGCCTAAACCAATGAAGAGCGATCAAAAGCTGTGACGAACTCTGATCACGACCGCATGCGAACACCAAGCGCGCAGTTTTATTTTGCAAGCGCTGGAGCCTTTTGAGA